>JABUQX010115504.1:27500-32902 GCA_015478945.1 Trachelipus rathkii | reverse complement strand
TTATATATTATATAATAATATATATATAATTATATTAATATATATTATATAATATATTAAATGTTGTTTATTGGAAATTTAACACCGTGTCTATAAGATAGTGGTATTTCACCGTCATTTGAAAAATTAGTTTAAAATGTACGCTTCCAGTGATTGTAATGATATATGTATGATGACATAATTTCTTGCTTTTCTTCAAATTTAATAAGCTAATTTACAGGAAGAAAAATGTGATAAATAGATTCTTGAATGTAATATTTACCTAATTAAGAAATAATTTATTTTTAGATCGGTGTTAAAGTGCTCGTATATTATTACTTCTACAGAACCTATTTTTGGCTTTAAAAGAATCCGTTAAGTTACCGAAGGAAAAAAGGTTACTATTATAGTTTTTTATTTCTTCAAGAGTGTAACTTTATCTTAAGTTAAATTTTTCCTACCGAATTTCTCACTGGTTAACGAACCACCACCGATTGAAAACTCGTTTCGTTTGTAGAGAAATTGTTTCCTATTTGATTTTTCCATATACCTTTGTTCAAATCTTAAAAAAGATTTGGAGTTAAAGGACAATCATATGAGAGTGCCTTGGCATGAGAGTGTTTATGGAAAACGCAAATATAACCTGTTAGAGGAAGAGTTCTGTGATGTATCAGTGGCTGAGTGTATTATTGGAGACACGCGAAGGAGTTGTGCAATGTTACTATTGTATCATATTCTTGTCAATTATTAATATTCGCTTCATTTCTATTAGTTCGTTTCTACATTCCAAATTTCGTACGCAAATATCAACACAGTCTTATCTCAAATAATGTATCATTGCTCAATCTATTTTGTGGTATCTTCTATTTGGAATGTAAAAATTATTATCCTAGTTACAACAAATTTATTTATTTATCTTGATTGTATTCTATGGTAAATTACTGTGAATATTGATTATTATTAGTATATTTATAATATATATGCATTATTATTATTATTATATGTATATTCATTATTAATTAAAGTATACCACAAAAATAATAGAGTTGATTGTTAATCCCATATTTGTGACTTGAGTTTATTTACGCTTCGTATTTTATTATTTTAATTAATTTTATTTATCTATTATTGAGGTGTATTATGATATTTTCCTAAATTATTTAACTATTATATTATTATTTAGTTATTATTAGTTATTTATTATATTATTATTATATTTATTATTATATGATTATTATTATTACCAGACTTCCGAAGCAAGTGACCTTTCAAATTCTAAAGATTGTCCTTTATCGGATGAGACTGTACTTGTCATTCCTAATATATAATGAGAACCTTATTATATGAGGTTTCATTATGTTATATAATAACTATAAATCTCATACAAATTACCTTAAAGATAGAGAATAAGGCAGGACTCTCGATGACACACCGAGCGACGTAATGGTTTTATATTCAATATATAATAATTATATATATCATACGTACGGCAAGATTAATAACTAATCTAAAGTAAATAAGTGAAACTCAGTTGCTCGAGCTATCACAAGATCTGGCTACATAGTACTACTAATAATATCTTCTGTATACGTTAATTAATAATTCAACAAAGATAAATATACGATTGTAATTGAGATGCAGTAAATACTCGTTAATTATTTTTTAGAAAATTAGTTTAAATTCTGGCTATAATTATTATTTCACATAATCATTTTAGTTGCTACATTTTGTTTACGAGTTGCAGGCAATTTAGGACCTGCATATATATAGTAAGTATATATATATATATATATGGTATAATTATATATATATATATATATAATAATATTAATATATATAATAAAAGATTAATTATTTTTATAATTCTTTATATATATATGATATAATTATATAACTATATAGGACAATTATTAAATTAAATATGGAAATATTTAGTATAATTTCTTAGATAGATTAATTAATAATATTAAATTTATTTAATATTAATTGAAATATATAATAATAATTATATTAAATTAATAATTATTAAACATTAATTAAATATTATTAGTGCATTTAATCATAAAAATTAATGAAGTTACACACCTCTCTTATTATATAAAATGTTAACATATTAAACATAATAATAGAATTCACTCTCGAATAATATTCTCAATATAATGCATATTAAATTCTAATGAGAGAATGGATGTTCCAATATGAATAACTCAAAAATAAATTAGATAAATAATATATGAATAAAGCCCATAATATATATCTAATAACTATAATAGTCCAGAAAATTAATAATTATTAAATTATAGATTACAGCTACGAAAAGGATTGTTTAATATATAATATATGAATGTAATATGAAAAAGCATATATGATTAAATGATAATTTTTTTGAATTTTATTTATGGTACAATTTTTAAATAAATATTTTCAATTTAATCCCAATTTATAATAATAGAACCCTATTAAATAATAATTTTGATCTATATAGATGTAGAATTAATAATACATAGATACTAGACTTTATTTATTTTAATGAAGTTGAATAATGAGGATTAATTCCAATCAATGTAATTTAAATGCTAGTATTAAATAAATTAATGAGAATTATTAAATTCTAATCAAACATATTAATATTAAACCATAATAGTTAAAATATAAAATTTGAATTAATAATAAATGTACCCATCCTTTAAATTCTTCATCCCACAATACAAATTAATAATAATGTGAGATAAATTATTTATAGCTAAAAACCCATCATACCAACACATACGGAAATCCTAACTAACTAAGTCGATACATGTGAGTAATGAATAATATAAGTGATTAAAAAGAATGAACCAATACATGTATTACTATAAGTGAACTAATATAATTAATCTAAAAATAAAGCAAAAGACCTACGATTTCAATAAATTATTTTTATATAAGGAACAAATTTGACAGGCTATACATCAATATAATCAACTATTATGAAATAATAATTAATAAATAATAACATATAATACTAAATTAATAATAAATCGATCTGAATAACTGACAAATAATCTAAAAAATCAACAAGTATAATGGAAGGCGTCTTACTATGATTCTCTTTACGAACTCTCTTTACGCATGTCAATATCTAATTGACATAGGATTTAAAATTTTAATACATGTAAATGTAAGATAACCATTGTCGGTGAATAAATAAATGGAGAAATGAAATGAAATTATTATTATGTTTTTCTTTGGTTTTGAAAAAGTATATGAAATATAGAGCATAAAAAATATTCAATCTGCGACTTAAGGATTATGTGATCTTTCATACTCAAAAGCTTTTGATAACAATAGTATCATTTATCACATACTTGTTTTAGCAAAAAGAAATCAAGATGGGTAATAAGGGAAACACGCTACAATGGTTTAAAACACATAACTATTGGAAGATCTAAGTATGTGAAAAAGGTGAAACAGCTCTCGGAACCACACAAACAACTTGCGTGTACCACAAGGATCTATTTCTTGGCCCATGTATTTTACATTGTTATACCAATGATATATTTTAATTCACAAACAACTGATTTCATGGTTTCATTTGCTGATATGATTATTAATATTAATAAAAAGATAAATCTGCATACACTATCACTAAAAAGCAGCAGTATAATATTAATTGAAAAGATATAATATGCGAAATATTACACCCAAACATCAAATATAATATATGATACTCCAGTCATGGCATGAGCTACACTAATATCAGTCTATTAAATTTCACGCTTATTTTGATTGCAAATCGACTTATACACGACTGTTAAGCACACACTATAAAACTTCTATGCAGGCATTAAAAAAAACTTAAAAATTATTGAACAAATTTGACACCTATTAAGCTATCTTTAATTATTTCACAAGAAAGTAAGCACAATTATGGTACTACAAATAAGGTTATTTAAATTAAACCTAACATCTAACTTTTATAATATATCAAATTACAAAGAGATGTAAATCTATGAAATAGTGCGCACATAAATCCTCCTTTCTATAGGTTAGAAAAGGCTAGACAAGCAGTTAATTATAAAATGTCGCTAAAGTCGTGATAACCGATTTACCTCAAGAATGTAAAAAATTAGAAAATTCTTTTCTCTCATTTACATGTCAAAACTTCAAATAATGCTTATAATTAAATAAAGTCATTTTAATGACTAATTACTATATTGTTCATTTACAAGTGAACTCAAAAAGGCTATATAAATAAGTTACTGATACTATTATTATTATTATTTATTATTATTCTATTATCCTATTATTTATTCTCTCTCTCTCTCTCTCTCTCATTATATTATTGCTATTATTATTATTATTCTTTATTATTTATTATTATTATTATTTATTATTATTATTATTATTGGAAATGTGTGTTTATTGATTAATGTTTATCTCGCGCTCTCTCTCTCCGGCTTTCAAATACTTCTTCATGTTCTCTCTCTCCATTTGGATTTATTATAATAATTATTATTGATTATTAATTTTTATTATTATTATTTTATTTATTATATTATTATAATTATTATTATTTATTATTGATTATTTTATATATATTATTATTCATTGTGTGATTATTATTATTATTATTATTATTATTATTATATATTAATTACTTATCTATTATTTATCGTATTTAGTATTGTGAAATATTTTTAGCGTTGGATTACTGTATGGAATGATTTTATGCTGATACTAATTCACTAGTAATTAACTGATTTATATAATATATACTATATTATCATGTTATTAATATATTCTTCGTTGTGTTCTTTAATATATTGTTATTGATCTCTCTATTTTATTATTATTAATTATTATTATTATTATTATTATTATATTATGTATTTATTATTATCTATTATTTATTATATTATTATGTATTATTTAATTATTATTATTTTTATTATTATTATTATTATTATTATTTATTATTAATTATTATTATATTATTATTTATTAGTGTTATTTACATATTTAAATTATGTACTTATATTATTATTCTCTATGCGCTCTCTCTCTCTATTATTATCATTTTTATATTTATCTGTATTTAATCATCCGCTCGTGTTCCTTCCTCCTTCCGTTGGCCTCTATATAGCTCTTCTCCTCAAAGAGAGATTAATAAACAATAAAATATAAAAAATGATAAATAATAAAAACATAATACCATCAATAATAATAATTAATAATAATAATAATAATAATTAATAATAATTAATAATAATAATAATAAAATAATAATAATAATAATAATAATTAATAAATAATCAATAATAATAATATCAATAATAATTTGTAATAATAATATAATAATTAATAATAGAATAATACTCAATAATATAAATATTAATAATAAATAATATCAAAAACAATCTATTAATAATAAAACAGTAATA
>JABUQX010115504.1:5000-20000 GCA_015478945.1 Trachelipus rathkii | reverse complement strand
ACAAACCTGAGTAAATTTATTCTACGATCTGATGCTAAGTAAATCTAAAGAAAGATTTTTATTTTGAAAATATTCCTAATCATCATCTTTGATAAACAATTTACTCCTTTTTTTCTTCGACTTGATATTCGGTATGTGTCCGTGCAGTTTCAATAGAATTTGATGACGTTGTGCGGTTGTTTTATTGAATAATACTGGCCATCTCTTTTTCTTTGTCATCGTTATTCTTCAACTCATATAGGAAAAGGCTGTTACATTCCCTCACTTAAAACATACCTATAAAGACTAATAATTTTTGATTGAATTGCTATCTTTCAAGCAATAAGATTTATCGTGGTTTTTGTATTTAAAAAGATTTTTAAGAAAATTAAATGTCATTCATGGAGCTTCAATTGCATTTGTAGTAGAAAAACCATGCTCTATCACGTAACATTGTATTATAAAGCAATATATTCGTTTTTAGTGCTTTCTCCTTTGTTGGTGTTAATTTAAATTGTTATCTAAATAGATATATTTTTAAGCAATATATTGCTTTTTCCTTCCATCTCCCTAAGTGATATGCTCCTGATTGCCTGAAATGTTTCGCGTAATAAACTATTACCTTAGTAAATAATTGTAGTTCCAAGAAATTCTTATGATAATCTTGACGAGGTGATCCTCTTTAATTTTATTTAGGGCATACTGTAGATCTCAATTATATTATCTTTAATTTGATTTTCATAAACATTATGACTCCCATGTCAAATATTGTGCCTTGTTAATATTTTTTCCAGATTATTGAAATCGTGTTTAAATATGGGCATCGTCTGGCCATTAAATGAGTGAAAGGCCGAAAAACTCCCTCAATACACTTTATAATATTGTGTCGACAAGCAAAAACATGATCATCACAGTTTAGTTTTTGTTGCGCAGGAAGATAACATGCGCGTTAGCCTCCCTGTCATTTACGTCAGTTGTGTCAAAAAACCAAAAGGCTTGAACAGTTTCAGTAGTGACCATTCCTGTAGTGTATTCATATAAGCTGATGATAGCTCATGTACCTGTTCCTGATTGAAAAAGTTCTGATTATCCTCTGATGGGTTAAATTTAGTGCCTATCAACCGCATGCTCGTCTCTAATTAAATAGAACAGTGCATCTTTATATCTATACTTTACATTTATCTATCGTTAGTGCTTGCTGCTGAGTCTAGCTGTCAATATTTCTTTCCTAGCTCGTTTGGGTGAAAGGTCAGTACTCTGAAACGACATCACTTTCTATTTCAGCGTATTTGTTGATATCTGACGAACCTGTATTACTAGATGATTGAACAGTTTCTGCTGTAGTTTCTATCCGTGATTCTTGAGTTTTGCTATCCTTGGGTGAAGATAATAAATTATACATTCTGAAAACTATTACATTTTCAAACTACAGACGCACTCGGATATTATGACATAAAATGGCGTCGTGAGAATATAATATGCTAAAAAGACATCAGGTGACAGTAAGTACAAATTGGCTAATAAGAGTACGCATATATTTAAGAATTTAAATCACATAACCATATCACTAACATGAATATGTAATGGTCGAAAGTTGCTATTTCGCTTCTTTTTAATTCCAATGCTACTCATTCAGCTTCCCGTACTTTTGCGGTTGTTACCTTCTTATCTATACCCAACATGCAACCAACAAGTCACAATTTTTAATTCGCCTGCCTATGTAAAAAACTATTATATCTTCTCTATTTTGATTTATATCACATTGACATTGCATTGGCATGATTGGTGAACAGATCATCTAGACTAATCTTCAAATTCTTTTATTTTTGTCTACATAAATAATTTTTTCCTTTTTTTAAGTACCTTTTCTAGTCCGCGTGCTATTCGTATACACTTTTTACCACCTCTTGATGCAGTCGCGAACTCATCTTGCGTTGGTATACGTTCCATTCTCCAGAACAATAAACGTTTCATCAACTACAAAAGAGATGCCTACATAATCATGTAAAATTTAAATTTACCTGTACGCTAAGTTACTAAAATAGGACACGTAAAACATCTCCTTCAAGAGAGGAAGTTTATTTCCGTTAGATTTTATCATGAACGATGAGAACATTCTTTTTCGTTGACCATTTAATTTTTAATAATAACTTACAAAATATAATTAAAACTGCAATATTTATGTAAAAAGAAATTAACTTAATACACTCCTAATCACTGTGGCAGTGTGCACTTCATCTGACAGAACATTTAGATATTAACGAAGTTATAAAAACCCACCGCACGTACTAACCCCGAAGCAGGATAACAACTGATGCAGTTAATACTTTTTGAAAAAGCTTATTTAGCCACAAACTGCAAAAACTTGGAGGCCCAAATTAGCTTGCCCGATCTGTGCTTTCATCTCCAAAGATTTCTTAAATACCACTAGTCGGGTAGAATGTTTCAAACTCAGAGGGAGAGAGAGACTGATTCAGCGATCGTCTAGATCCCCAGTCTTTTCCTCCGCTATCAAGGATGCTTAACACTTCAGCGAGCGAGGGACCGCGAAATTACCATTTCTCCAGTTTCCTTGTTCCACGTTGATCGTTGTTCCATTGATCCAGGTTAAACAAATTAATTTAATAAAAATAGTGTTTCAAGAGTTTTTTAAATGTTCTTAATAATTGGAAACTCCTTCCTACATTAATAGATATTATTGAATGATAAATAATGAGTAGATTTACTTGGATGTAATTAGTTTAGCAGCCGCCTGTAAAGGAAAAAAGCCTTTTTTCCAAAAACAACAAGTCAGAGCATAACATTATACGCTGAAGAGTGATGTAATCCCATAATGATTCTTACTCCTTCTCCCCCCCCCCAAAAGTGGTAGGGGCAGTATGTTAAGAATTTTTAATTAAAACTAAATGCTTTTTTATGGCTTAATGAGTTAAAACGAGAGATTTTATTCTGAGAGTTGGTAAAATGCGCAGAACTGGAAAGTGGGCCATTAATTAATGTCATACCATTTTGATTCCAGAGACTCCCAACCGGTTGCAACAGTAACTTGTCAATAGTAATTGTAATAGTAATAAATTGTAGTTAAAATTTATATTTTAATCAACATAATGCGAAGCGATCTTTATGACCGAAGGGACAAAAACCAAACATGGTTGGAATTCTTTTTTTTTAATATATAAGTTTATTTTATTTGTTAAATTTAATAATGTAGATCATTGCTAAGAAATGTAAAATGTTACCTAAATGTTAAAAAAGAGAATTTTTAAATAGTCGCTAATATCTCTTCTGTTTATATGATATTTTAATTTGTTTGTATCTTGCCAGAAAAAAAGCTATTCTTTAAAAAATATTTTTTAATATCCTAAAAAGTAGTGCATCTTCAGAAAATTCTGAAATATCTCTAATCGGAAAAGTAAAAAATACTTTAAATTTACATCTTACCGAAAATAATCGAAAAAATAATGAACATTTCGTATCTGATTTTACGATATAAATTGGGAGAGAATAACAAACCTCCTCAAACAGACGTCGACGTCATGGCAATGTGGATTAAAGGACCAACCAACTTAAAAAAAAAAGTCGAAATTGTTCAATATAGATAAATAAATTCTACGGAACCAATCTAAACAAGCTCTTAAAAAATTGAAAATAAAATTGGGGGAAATCATTAATTTTAGAGAAGAAAAAAAGTAATAATATTACATTCTTCTTTGAATAAATAATGAATAAATAAAAACTAACTGTAAGTTACTATAGAGGGCATTTTTGCTTACTCCTAAGTAACCACAAATTTACTGATTGTAATATTTATACTATAAAATAATGGTTTTAAAATCGATAAGCAATGTAAAGTTGGAACTCACTATTTGAGGCAAAAAGCTGTTATAAGAAGCTTGTATCAATAGCCTAAGAAGAATTGTGCTATTATAAACTATGTAGCTAAATTTTACTACATATAAGAACTGTACATGTTTTGTTTTTATTTTTTTCTTATTTAAAATTTAAGCTAACCAATCAGATATTGTCCCTTTCTACCGTCAGTACAGTCAAGAATCCTTGTTGAATGTGGTTCGCAAAGGCCTTGCCTTCGGAGGCCTATTTTATATAAATAAACATATCCAAATGGGTGAATTTTATCACTCAATTGACGTTAGCAATAGAAAGTGCAATCTCTGTAAGTTTCCTATTAAAGAAACTCAAAACTGATCCGAAATAATAAAAATAAAGTATAAAACAAAGGAGCAATGAAGTAAGATCCAATAGAGTTCATTGGAGCTAAAATTTTTTCATCCCTACTGCAAAACTGATTCCAAAAATATGATAATTAGTGGATCAAAAGTAAAATTATTTAGTGTATTGTTAAATAAATACTTGCATTGATTTATTGCATTGCCATTATGCTATGTGATCAAAATAAAGGGATGTGATAAAAAAGAAAAAAAGAAAACGGAAATAACCTCATAATTTCACCTTTAATAAAAATACTTCACTATGACCATTATACCCAGTGCGTTGATCAAATTATTTGTGTCATCACAATTAAGTAGATAAACTCGCTGTAAAAATATATAAATAATATATATTATTATAATATTTATTTTATATTATTAATATATAATATATTAATATATATATTATATATTATTTATATATATATATATATATATATATATATTTTATATTATATATATAAACTCGCAATAACGGCGTAATTGGGACAGGACCCTCGCCGTTAAGTGAAAAACGCCGTTAAGTGAATTAGAGCTTTTTTTATTGTGCCTCGTGAGTGTTTGGCAAGCAAAACTACGTACTATATACTAATATATATTAAGTGTGCAATAAACACTAACCTATAAAACAATGTTAGAAAGGAAATTTACAACAATGTTTATATTTATATTATATATATATATAATATATATATATATATATATATATATTAGTATATATATATATATATTATATATATTATATTATATATAAGTATATATATGTATATATATAGTATACTACTATATTAATATATATATATATTTACAGTTAACACCACGCTCACGAGCAGAAGCCCTATAGTCTAGTAGGCGTGTGTGCTCAATTATTTTTTTTCTGAGTTACAAGACAGAGGCAAGAAGAGAATAGGTTTCACACTCACACGACCAACCAGTGACGAACCTGGTCTCTCGCTTAGTTGGGCGAGTCGCTCTCCCGCTGGGGCTACCGGACGCTTATCTTTGGTGCTTTTGATAATTCCTTTTTTCATTGACCTATTAGTGCGAACTCGATCATGCCAGTCGGAAATGTCCATTCTTCTTTGTGAATAAAAGATCAAACCCTATATTAGTATCACATGAAAAATTGGTTGTCCATTTTATTTTTACTTAATAACTAGAATTGAAATAGAGCTACGAAGGGAAAGAAATGATCGCTCGCTCCTCGTGGTTGAATATTAAAATAGTGGATTTTAATTTTGTTTAAACATTTTATTAAATTTTGTATTTATTTATCCTTTTTTAAAAAGTTTTTGGAATACAAGTGTTTCTGTATCAACCTTAATTAAGACACCATCTCCTTCCAGCACTCAATCATCGTGGTCCCTCGTTGCCAGCTCTTGGTTTCCTTGTTCTTCTTTAGTTCTAATTGCTTTCTTCTGAATCTTCTCTTTCTTTTTCCACTCTCTTTTAATGCGTCCGTTCTCCAGACAGCAGTCTCCTCATTAATAAGTATATATATATATATATAATATATATATATATATAATACTATATAATATATATATTATAATATATATATATTATATATATATATATATATATATAGGTATATATACATATATTATATATATATATATATATAACTAGTATATATATATATATTGATATATATATATATATATATATATATATCTCTAATATTATATATAACATTTTGTAGACACTGGATACTACTATATATATATATATACTAATTATATACTGTTTAGTACATGATTTATCCAATATGAAAAAAGAAATAGAAATATAAAATTTTTAAATACAAATATTTTTATTTTGAAGGATGCCACTTCTTCGTCGACGTACAATGGTACGTTGGCCAAATCTTCATCTATCTGAAATCTACAACCATCCACCTTCGCTTTGCTAGGAACGGTGATAGTGCATGTAGTTGGTGAAGGAGTCTTGTGTACCTTTTTAACACTAACTTTATTATTTCTCTAGTTTCTTCATTATACGTAAGCCGTGTTTGCGACTCTTCTTTTCACTGGATGTAGAGGCCATTTTTTAACCTCCACCCTTTATTTAACTTAATAAATTTTATCTTAATACAGTATAAGTTTGGAATAAATGAGCGTAGATAGATGCAGAATACTCACGTAAGACAGTAACCAGACTGACCGCATGCATCGCAATAAGCTGGCAACGCAGTTTAGCGATAGCGTCTGTTCGTTCGGTGCGTGCGTTTTCCATTCCGCCACTCAACAACTTTGAGTAGTTAAGCAGGGGCCCGTTATGCGAAACCAGCCGTTAAGGCGAGTAGCCGTTATTTCTATAGGTGTTACTATATATATCATTAATATATATATATATTAATAATATGATAATATTAATTATTATATAATATTATATATATTAAATATATATATATTAATTATATAATATATATATACTATAAATATTATAGTGACAGAGAAGGTTTTTTTCTCAATTAAGATTGGCAGATCAGGGGGGGTAATATAATATCCATTTTTTTTTTTTTTTTTTATAAGAAACTCGTATAGTAGTCTTATGTAGCACTAAGGATTGAGAAAATCTAATTTTTTGATTTCTATTATTATACTAACTGCAATTATGTAAGAGAAAAAGAAAGAACGCAAATATTAATAACAATTTCATCACGCACACACACATTCACACACACACACACACATACACCACACACACACACACACAACCACACACACTCCTTTGTGCTACATATACACCTCGCAACTCCATTCACATATACTTCTCAATCAAAAGTAAGATATCTTCAGGCAAAATCATGTAAAACGTTCTGCTGCTTCTTGAGATTGTGAGTTCATCCTAAATAAAAATGTAAGAAGATAGGGAAAAGTTAAAAGCTAGAGAAAGAGGTGAAAGAAGAAAAGAAAGAATAGAAAGAAAGAAGAAAGAAGAAAGGAAAGAAAGAAAGCATTTGGAATAAAAAAGGAGAGAAGAAAGAAAAAGGAGTGATTAAATATTGGATAGTGTAGGAACCAAGAAGAGCGGAAAAGGGGTAGGAGAGATAGATAGATAGAGAGAGGAGAGAGAGAGAGAGAGAGTAGAGAAGAGAGAGGAGAGAGAGAGAGAGAGGAGATGAGAGACAAGAGAGAGAGTACAAGAGAGAGACAGAGAAGACAGAGAGAGAAGAGAGAGATAAAAAAGTATATGATAAAAGATGTGTAAAGGAAGTAGAAAGAAAGAATAGAGAGAGAGAGAGACAAGAGAGAGAGAGAGAGACAGAGAGAGAGAGAGAGAGAGAGAGAGAGAGAGAGAGAGAGAGAGAGCAGAGAGAGAGAGAGAGAGAGAGAGAGAGAGAGAAATTAACTCAACCTTTTTCTTTACGTAGAAATGACAAATTTGATTCTTATATTACTTAAAAAGTCAAAATTTTAAATTATTTTTTGGTGAACTAGGAGTGAAGCGTTGAAATTTTAATTAAAATTCTTCACTTTGTAGAAATTAATCTTAAACATTAAAAATTTTCATTATTTATCGAGCGTTAATGCTAAAGAAATTTTTATTATTTCCGTTCAAAAAATCGTGGATGAGAATTTAATTTAATTTTTTTGTTTTAATTATATATTATTTAAAAATAGAATAAGGAAGCATTTTGACAGACAGACGGCCTAATATAATTCTATTTGTTATAGTAAGTATAAAAATAAAGATAAAAATAAAATGTGTAAATTTTTTTAGAAGATGGCAAACTCGAATATAAATAAAGAAGCAAATGCACGGGAGTGAGAGGAAGATAAACATACACCAGTACGCTCATGCATGCCTCATTTTTCCGCATCGTTTCACACTGCACCTGGAGCTCCGCACCACCCATCATTCATTCGCACAGCACCGTAATATTATTTTTTACAACTGCACATAGGCGATCAAATTATGTGCAACACCGCACAGCAAGTAAATGAGCGCACCACGCTACGCACCGCAGAGCAACGCACCGGTGAGTCGACCAACAATAATTCACACATACTTTTAAAATTGTCATGAATTATATATATTTAAATTTTTGTGCTTTATAGTACAAATGTATAAATATCACCTTAAGTCACATATTGAATCATACTAGCACGTTTTATGGATATTTATTTACCTCACATGAAACCTTAAAACCTTTGATACACTCGTCAGCAGAATTATACACACCCGCATCCACACCCACACCCGCACCTACACCCACACCACACCCCACCACACCTCACACCACACCACACCCCACACCCACTACTCAACCACAAACCACCCAAAAACCCATACACACTCCACACTCACACCACACAATCTAAAACACATAGCACATATACATTACGCTCCAACATTATTAAAGGAAAAGCATTTCAATTCCTGAGATTATGTAACATTTGTTTCAGACGGTTCAAATGTTTATATATTTTGTAATTTCTGAAAATTTGAAGAAGAGAAAAAGAGAAGAAGATTTAGAAGTAAAAAGGGAGAGAGGTGAACGGGTAGTAGGAGAAAAAAGAGAGATAGAGGAAAAAGAAAAGGGGATAGAGGAGGGAGAAAGAGAGGAAGAGAAGAAAGCGAGAAATTTGTAGGATAAGAGAGAGAGATTAAAAAATGTAAGAGCAAGAGAAACATGTAGATGCGGAGAATTACAACAGAGAGATAGCATTATTACATAGAGAAATGAGAGAGAGAATAAAAGAGAGAAGAGAAAGAAAGTGAGAGTGAGCAGAGAGAGGAAGTAGGGAAAGAATAAGAGAGATAAAGAGAAAGAGGAGTGGAATAGAGAGGAGAAAATAATAAAAATAGCTCCGAGAGAGATAAAAATAAGAGGAGAGAGAGAGAATGAGATAGAGAGGGGAAGAGAAAGATAGATATATAGGAGAATAGAGAAGAGAGAGAGAGAGGAGATAGTTAGAAAAGGATAGATGATGAGAGATGAGATGGACGTGTCAAATTGCATACAACGGTCTATTTGGATTAATATCTCGAAAGAAAGCATTAGCATACAAGCTGAATAATGCTCAAATTACGATCCCCCCCCCCCCCCCCCTCTCTTTTAACTTACAGCTACATGGAAAATATATAATTTGCACTTTTTTTTTCTAGAAAATCTTAACAAAATTCCTCTTTTCTTTCTTTATAACGCAGATTTTATTTATTATTATTATATATTATTTATTATTTATTACCTCCGTATTATAATATTATTATTATTATAATTATTATTTTATTTAATATATTTATATTTATTAAATTAGGAATATTTATTTATAATTTATTTATTATTATTATTATTATTGTTATTTATTATATATATTATTATTATTATTATATTATCTATTATTATTATTATTTGTTATTATTATTATAATATTATTATTATTATTATTAATTATTATTATTATTATATTATTATTATTATTATTATATATTTATTTATTATTATAATTATTATTATTATTATTTATTTATTATTTATTATCTATTATTATTATTATTATTATTATTTATTAAATATTAAGTATTATTATTATTATTAATATTATAACTTGTTATTATTAATATTATTATTATATTTAATTTATTTTACATTAATTATTATTATTATTATTATTTATTTTATTATTATTATTATTATTATTTATTGCTACGATTTTTATTATTATTATTATTATTATTATTTATTCTTATTTAATATTTATACTTATATTTATTATTATCATTTTTTATTATTTTATTATTATCTAATATTATTTTATATTATTATTATTATTTATATTATTATTATTATTATATTATTATTATTATTATTATTATTATTATTATTATTATTATTTATTATTTGTATTATTTTTATTATTTTATTTATCAATTATCATATATTATCACTTTATTCGTTGATAATTTAAATAAAGTTTTTCATCATTAATTAGTTTTATTTATTATTTATTATTATTATTTTACATATGTTAATATTAATTTATATAATTATTATTATATTCATTTATTATTATTATTTATGATATTAATTATAATTAATTATTTATTATTAATTATTACTATTATTATTATATGTTAGTTAGTAGTAGTGCGTGCTGTTTAGTAGTAGTAAGCTGTGGTAGTGGTGTTATTATTTAATTTGTTCGTACTGATCACTACTGTCACCCACTGTTATGATTTGATGACATCGTTATTAGTACAATTATCATTATTTTTAGGAAATACGAAATAGCATTATGTTCGGTTTTATTTTTTGTAATGACTAAGTTGATACCGTTACTAGTGATATAACTTGTTTTACTATTATAACTTTTATTTTTATTAAAAATTATATTATTATTATTATTATTATTATGCATTAATAGAATAAGTGTTAAATAATTATTATTATTATTATTATTATTATTATTATTATATTATATTATTATTATTAATTATTATTATTATTATTATTATTATTATTATTATTATTGTTATTATTTATTTATGTTGATTATTATTATTATGTGTCATTATATTATATTATTAAGAAGTAATTAAATTATTATTACTATTATATTATTATTATTATTTTATTATTATTATTATTATTATTATTTTACTGTTTTTATTGTTACTATTGATATTGATATTATTATTATTATTATTATTATTATTATTATTATTATTATTATTATTATTATTATTATTATTATTATTATTATTATTATTATTATTATTATTATTATTATTATTATTATTATTATTATATTATATTATTTATTATTAGTATTATTATTATTATAAAGTGTTTTTCTTCTGTAAGCTCTGGGGTGACTTATGATTTAATCTGTTTATATTTTTTGTGCGTATTAATTATCGTAGAGAGTTGTTTCTAAAAATAAAAATGTCTTAAATTATAAAATTGAAAAATTACTCATATAAAAGCTACCTTCTTGCGAAGATAGGATACATCAATTATTTTCTTTAGAATTTGTTTAATTTAAGACAGAAAAATGCAAAATTATACGGTCCCTGGCCAAAAAAATTCAGTTTTATAATTTTTATGATTCATTTATTAAATATTATTTTGTTGTTGTAGTTTATTAATTATTCAGTTAATTATCTCTATTATTTTTTATATAGGGTTTCTTGCCAGTGTTTGCTCTGCGATTTCGTCTTGATTTTTGAATAAACATGAAACACGTTCACCATCTTTGTATTCCAATGTAGGACCAGATCTTTATTAACTGATGCCCTCCGTTTGTGACGCCCACGAAAACTACTTCGACGCTTCTTTCAAGTCGTATCTCTCCTCCAGGCCTCAGAGGCCTACTACAGTCGGTCTTTTGTGTCTCTCAAGCACTTAAGAGGCTCCTCGCTCAAAACGCTGTTATTATTTATTTTACCTATATTATTTATAATTTTGGGGTTTAAAGAGCAACAGCGTATATAGAAGGTCCTATGCTGTCTCCCATCTTATGAAAGTAAAGTTTTGGCCTTTATTAGGCCCTTTGTTTTACTTAACATTGTTATACCCTTCTCAATTTTTAAGCATTTTTTATATATATTATAGCCTAGCTAGGCAGATTTTATGGCTTATTTTTAACTTATTTTTTTTATCATTATTTTGCTAACATGTCTCCTACGAATGATGAGACTCTTCTAAATGTTAATGTGACTTCGGCTCTGGCTCACTCCCAAAAATGAATCCACATTTAATGGTAAGTTTATTGAAAACGACCTTGACCTGATTTTTCTACTTCTCAAATTGCAATTGGAGGCTACCACCGAAAATGATCGCTTTCGCGCATTATTAAGTATTTTACCTGTCAACGTCCATCAACGTCTCAGAGACGTGTTACCTCGGCTGCATTCTAGTAACCAGCAATATACAGAGCTCACAAATGAGTTATTAGCTAGGTTAGGCATTACTGATTCAGATAAATTAAACAATTACTTAAAATGAAAGTCTTGGCGACAGGCTACCGTCCACCCTGTTGTCCGATATGTTAGGTTTACTTGAGGGTTCCCCAGTTGGTCCCTGCATTAATATTGTCCGCCAGCTCTTCCTTCAAAAGCTCCCTTCCGAGCTCCAGTTCCAGCATGCAACTGTCGATCCTAATAGTACACTACACGAGTTAGCGGAGTATGCCGACCGTATTTGTAAGGCAAAGCCTCTTATGCCTCCAAGCATACAAGCTCTTACTTCTTCCGTATCAGCCTTGCCGCAAGGTCTAGGGTTCCAGCTGCATACTAACCCGCAGGCGCAACGTTTAACGAATGTAATCCAAACTCCTCCTACCCATGCTGCTGTGCTAGAAGCACGTATTACAAAGTTAGAAAATACAGTATTTGATTTGTTAAATAGAGTTCGCACTCTTGAAGCTCGGCCAGCTTATTACCAGTCTTACCCTTCGCCTTCTCATCTCTCCCTTCTCACTACCCTCCTTCTCCTCCTTCTTTCTCTCACTACCCTCGTTCTCCTCCACAGCATCGTCGTTTCTATCGTCGGTCACCCACCCCCTCTCGCCAATCTGCTGCACAACCTATTTCTAGATAATTATAAGAACATAATGAATATCGACACTTCCTCCTTTAATGCGATGGAGTACTGCAAATCGAATAAGAGGTGATAAAATTAAAGATGTTTATTTACAAAAATATATGATGAATATAAATGTACGAACAATAAAATCAGAATTTACGTCAGAAGTAGAAACACCAAGAAAGAATAGTGTTGGAGATACTCCTCAAGACTGTTAAAGAGACTACCTGATAATATAAGATACGGATTTAAATTTACCTTCAGATCTTAATTGAGCTTATTAATAAACATATAGAATCATTATTTCAGAATCGCAACGGGTTAATACTAGATGCAACTTTTAACTGAGTTACAACTATTAAATGATGAACTGTTAAGATTAGGTATTTTTATAACATGAATAAAATCTTTAACACTTCTTATCTATAACTGGGTGAGCATTTCTTATCTAGTATAAGCACCTGATTCTCAAAATATAAATTTTTACACCAAAATTAAAAATGGTCATAATTTATGCAATTATTAAATATAAATTACGTATAACTTCTCTACCAAATATTGATGAAATCAAATAATCAAATTTGGGGGGCAAATTGTTGATATAACGATAAAATTTTTGAAATATTATTTCCAAAAGGAAATATATGAAAATCAAACACATTAATATTAATTTTACTAGGTATATTTTAAAAAATAGCATTCCCAGAACAGCATTCAAGTATGAAGCAAACCATCATAACTATGAAATGTATTATTCATGTTAAGAAGGCTAATTTTATTATATATTTTCAATGAAAAACGTCATTTAAAAAAATCATTAGATTCAGTAAGATGCTATTGAACGCATTGGGAAAACATGAAAGTGAAACCATTGTTAATATTTCACCAGGTAAATTCGTTACTCTTAGTTAATGTGATATTATAGAGTTCTTATCTTAAGGTACATCAAAAACCAATTTTTATACAGTTTCATTCCTTATGGTTATAAAATAAATGAGAGACCTTATACAGTAGTATATCTACCGCATAAACAATCCATACTGTTAATTTAATTTCAATATTGCTTATAGATACAATATCATAAACCGTATAATACTTCGATTACATTTTAAAATCAACAATAAACTTTTTTTTCTCTATAATAAATGGGGATAAATTTAAATGAAGAATCATCAAAATATAGAGATTCTTAAGACTGTTTAAGCTTAAGGAATGGAACGTGTTATACAGAGATTGATTTAAATACACCTAGTGATATAAGAATATCAGTTCAAAATCAGGATGAATTTTTACTACCTTCTAGAAGTTATATTTATATCGAGGGATCTTTAAAAAAAGAAGATGATCAACATTTGAAAAAGATCAACCTAGAACTGGAACTGGAGCAGGAAAAATTTCTATATAAATCTTAATTAATAACGGAATCTGTATTTATTTTCAACGAGTGATATCAACTTGCGAAATAAAAGTTGAAAATATCCAAATCCTGCGTACAAGCCATAACTATGAAAATACTTTTAACATATCCTCCAATTTTTAGAAGTATAGAATTTATGTGGTCACCCTGATAAATTATAAATAATGTTTCAAAAATTAATAATTCTGGATATATGGAGAGACACAAATACTTATTTAAGAACTCATCGGGGAATTTTAGTGTAGCTATTCCGTTAACCTAGAACGTTTCAATTTTTTTGGACACGTACGCGGTTCGTGGTTAAAATGGACCCCACCTATTAAAATCTTCAGTTTAGCAAAGACTCAAGTCATATTTTTCATGCCCAATCTAATATTATTTTTGAAATGGTAGAATCTGATTCACAAATAATTTAACTTAGTTGAATTTTTAACATTTGCTGATGAATAAAAAAAAAAACTGTTGATATAAAAAATTTTACTCGAAAAAATACATTTACCCCTTAAAAATTAAAAAAAAATAGATAACTTTCTAATTTTTTCTCTCTTTTCTAAACATTCTGACATCCTAATATACATTGAATTTTGATATGCTGTCATATCCCATCCCAATAGCTTGCTATGAACTTGTTAGGTCCAGTATCAACTTGTAACTATTCCCCTTTTTTCAAAGCTCCTTATTTGAAAATTCATACTTTTATATACGTTGCTGATTCAACATTGTATTTAAAGAACCCTGTTCTTGTCATTTTTTTGTAGCCAATCATTTTTTTTTTCTGCAAATTCTTTTATTCTTACTAAAAGATTCGCAATCAAAGGTAAAAACGGTTCATCAAAAAA
>JABUQX010115503.1:30000-32500 GCA_015478945.1 Trachelipus rathkii | reverse complement strand
TATATATATATATATATATATAGAAGAGTATATATATATTTATATATATATATATATATATATATATATATATATATATATCCATCTATAATATATATATTATATATATATAATATGAAATAAGTATCAATATTTAAAGCCATAAAAGCTAAAATTTCCCCTTACCTCAGATTGCTTGGATTTGAAATTTCTGCAACCCCATATCCCAGAAAGTTTCTTTTTATAACTACACACACACACATCATCATCACACGTTATATTATATATATATATATATATATATATATATATATATATATATATATATAGCAGTTAATATATATATTATTATATATTATATATATATATATATATATATATATATATATATATATATTATATATATATATATATATATATATATATATATATATACATATATGTTGGTTATTATTATTGTATATATATATATATAGCAGTTATATTTGAAAGTATATATATATATATATATATATATATATATGTAATGTCCCAAACATACATATATATATATATATTATATATATATATTAGTTTCAGCCTTTCGCTTAAATTTATTATTCCGTAAGATTAAAAATATCATGAGGCCTTTCATTCCCAAAGGTCTTTCCAATTTCCAAAGTCTTGTAAATGAAGAATAAAAAATGGTTCAAATTTTTGATAGTTTAAAGCGAAGGGGATTTTATTTTCAAGCAAGAGGTTTTTAATAAAGTTTTTACTAAGAGATTAAAGTTATCGTTCCCTTACTCTTCCTTCGTTGAGATTACTTTTAATAACAGTAATGAAATATTATAAGTAATAAAGTTTTTAGATTCTTTGTAAGCACAAATTTATGAATCAATAGAGATTTTTTTTAAATTCCTTATGAATAATATAAAATATATAGCCACACCTATATATATATATATATATATATATATATATATATATATATATATTATATATATTATATTATATACATATATATATATATATATAAACATATATATATATATAGTTAGAGTATATATATACTTTATATATATATATTATTATATATATTATTATATATTATTATTATTATTATTATATATATATTATTATTATATATATTATTATTTATATTATTATTATTATTATATATATATATATTAAATATATATTATTATTATTATTATTATATATATATTATTATTATTATTATATATATATATATATATTATTATTATTATTATATATTATTATTATTATATATATATATATTATTATTATTTATATATTATTATATATATATTATTATATTATTATTATGCTATTGATACATTATATTATTATTACATATATATATATATTATTATTACATATTACATTATATTATTATTACATATATATATTATATATATATATATTATATATTATTATTATATATATTATATTATTATATTATTATATATAAAGATATTTTATATATATTATATATATATATTATTATTATATTATTATTATTACATATTATTATTATTATATTATTATTATTACGTATATCACTTTAGTTAGATACAGATAGATTTATTATTAAACATATATATATATATTATATTATATTATTAATATATATTATTATTATATTATTAGTTTCTTATATTAATATATTCATATACATATATATATATTATACTTGTATATTTATCTCTATTCTTGTTATACATATATCTTTATTATTATATTATATATATATTATATTATTATTATTACTTATTATTATTATATTATTAATAATATTATTATATATATATGTATAAATATATGCATATATGAAGAATATATATATATACATATATATATATATTATATATATTATTATTATATATATATATATATATATATATATATATATATATATATATATATATATATATATATATATATATAATTTCTCAGTGGGGTAACCGTAATCTTGTGAAGTTCAACTCTTTGAAAACTCAACTTCTTCATATCTCCCTCTCTAAAATACCTCCCAACTTTCCTATTCCCTTTGACGGCTCTAATGTCTTACCCGTAAACAACATAAACATTCTAGGACTAAACATAAATAGTGAATTGTCTTGGAGACCTCACATCACATCGGTTGCTAAAATGGCCTCAAAAAAGCTGGGAATTCTGTTCAGATTGCGTGAATTTTTTTCTTCTGCTCAGATGCTCCAGTTATATAAAGGTCTTATTCGTCCCTGTATGGAATACTGTTCCCACATTTGGGGTGGTTCCGGTTCCACCCTCCTTTTGGATAGAGTTGAAGCTAAGGCTAAGAGGCTTATAAACTGTCCCATACTTTCTGACTCCCTTGACCCTCTTTCTCTGCGTCGTGACGTCGGTGCCCTATCTCTTTTCTATAGGTATTACAACGGCAGGTGCTCGAGAGAATTGACCTCTCGCATTCCTCCACCACTGCGTCGCCCTCGTAATACAAGAGGTGCCTTGTTCTCTCATGAATATTGTGTGAATA
>JABUQX010115503.1:0-15000 GCA_015478945.1 Trachelipus rathkii | reverse complement strand
ATATACTATGAATATAATATTATAAAATATATATTAATATAATTATATTTATAATATACTATATATATTATATATAGAATATAATAATATATATATATCTATATATATATATAATATATATATATATATATAATGATATATATACTATATATAATATTTATATATATATATAATAAGATATAATATATAACATAATATTATATAATATATATAATATATATATATAGTTCATAAAATATATTATATATATATATATATATATAATAATTATAACATATATAATATATATATATAATATATATATATATTATATACTTATATTAATATATATATATACTATACTATATATATATTAATATAGCTATATATTTATATTATATATTTAATATATGAAATATTTTAGTATATATATAAATATATATATCATAATTTATATATATATTATATACATATTATATATATATTATATATATATATATATATACTTATATTATATATTCATAATATAGAGTATATAATAACCTATATATATATAAATTTTTCATTAGGTAATGGCAACTCAAACAAGTTGAATATTTAATTCTAAAAATTTACTAATATGTTTTGGAAACTTTTCTAAGAAAAGTAAATCTTTAATGAATTTCATAGAGCGCAATTTTTTATTATCTCTTACTTAATGCATCAGCGTTATTTTCTCTTAGCACACTCTTTCATATACAAGCCTAATAATGCAGATTCTTTACTATATTCACAGCTATAAAATTACCCCCGCCGCACAATACGTCACAGTTGATCTTTTTTCCCCTGTGTGCTCTTGAGCGATACAGTACCCTACAAATTCCGAAACACTGTTCTGCATGGTTAAATTATGGCCTATTAAGTTAGCTTTTATGAAAGTCGCTAAGTGAATTATTTATGTCGCTAAATCTCATAGAGAATTTTTATTAAGTTTTTTTATGTTAATTAAGCATATATACAGAAATATGTCTAAACTTCAAATGACATCTCCAGGTAAGTAACCCAGCAAGCTAAGTATATGTCTGAGCGAAAAACTATAATTTCTGAGAATAGTGAGAAAAATAAATTCCAAGTTTGCTTCGAAGGATTTATCTCATTTCCGTCGCCTACTTGAAGAATTTGCATGTGAAACAAATTGCTAAATTTACATATCAAAAGGCGTCGCCTCTTGACATGCATTAGAATAACCATAGCCTAAAGCGAAACAAAGACGACCAGGCCCATTTGCTTTAGTCATTTTATATTATTTATTATTTATTTATATTATTTCTTTAACTTATTTATTTATTTATATACTATTAATTTTTTATTTGCTTGTTTATCTATTTATTTTTCCTATTTTCATATATGTCATAAACCATTGAAAGAATATTCCTTTTTTCTAGCAGACAAGATACGCGCCTCGAAAGATAAAAAACAAACTCGAAAGAAAGCAAAGCTGTCTTCTGAACATCATAATTACTTTTTTTTATTATTCAGCTCTAAGTTAAAAAAAAATTAAATTTACTTTTATTTTTATTTCATTAGTTTCTTAATCATATATAACAATTTAGAATGAATTTACTTTCAAAATAAGAATGTAACAAAAGCCGATATATATCAAGAACTTAACTTTCAGTTACTGTCATACAGTAATAAAAAACAATTTCAAGTTTTGCTTCATAATACAAACAAACAAACTTATCCTTTAGTATATATATATATATATATATATATAATATATATTATATACTATATATATATATATATTATTATATAAATACTATATATATTAATATTTATATATATATATATATTTATATATATATATATATATATATATAATATATATATTATAATTATATATATATATATATATATACATATATATATATCTGCAGCCGACTACCTGTACTCGAATTTACTCGGATTCATCCGCAGTGCAAACATCTCGATATGCTAAGCTATATTTTTTTTTATAAATGTTTGTACAACTTATTAAATAAATATATATTATATACTATATTTCTATAATAATGATATATAGATATATATAATATATATCTAATAATATATATTATATATTAATATATATATATAATATATTCGTTTGCCATTTCGATATGTGTTAAAACTTCACAGTGGTAGGTCTAATTTTTGTCACAGCCGAAGCCATCCCTGAGCCACATGAAGTAACGCCCGATACTATAATATATAATATATATATATATATAGATATTATATATAATATAATATATATATATATATATATATATATATATATATATATATATATACTATTAATATATATATATAAGTATTATATATATATTATATATATATATAATATAATTATATAATTAATATCTATATGTATATATATACGTATATATATATATAATATATATATACTAATATATAATATATAAATATATATATATATATAATATACATACTAATATATATAAATATATATCACTGATATATACTATATATATATAATATATAATAGTACAAGGCTGGCGAACCCTCCTCTTCAAGTACCGGCTGTAGAGGCTCCAGTATCGAAAAAGCCCACGAACATTTTTGTAGCGATAACTGTAATTAGACGAACGTTATCATTATTAACTTATATAACGTACGGCTAACATAGTGATACTTCTCAATACGATAAGCTTTTAGTTAAAAAAACATAAATCTTTGCATTTGAGCATTATATATATAATATATATATTATATAGTATAGATATAGTATATATATAATATTATATATATATAATATATATATAATATATATATATATAACTATATATTTTTATTAAAGTATATAGTAATATGAATATATATTATAGTATATCTATATATATATTCTTCGTCATACTATTTTATATTTCTCATACAATAATATAATATATTATATCTATAGATATAATATAATATATATATATATAATATAATATATATTTAGATATATACTATACAACGATTCTCATCCGTGCAGACGACAGAGTAAGCATGGCAAGCGCCGACAAGTTCGACCCCTAGTCCGCGATCATACGTAGAAATTAACTAGAGACAAGACCCCACTAGAAATGCCCTATGCCTACGTTAGATTGTGAACTTAAAAAAAAAAAGGATAAAAATATTCACAGTACGATGCCTAGTTATTAATCTAATATAATTCTTTTTATAAAATTATATTTTAATTAATATTAGATTTTAAGGATAATTAAGGAGGATATTAAATGTCTTCAAATAGAACACTTTATTTATACTGCACTCACAATTTTTAAAAATTTGAGTCATTTAAGTCTTAAATACGAAATAATAATTTTCAGCATAATAGTTATACATGCTGCGTTGTCACTAATGTAAGAACTTACTAAAAAATAATAATAATAATAATAATAATAATAAAATAATAATAATAATAATAATAATAAAATAAATAATAATAATAAAATAATAATAATAATATAATAATATATAATAATAATAATAATAATAATAATAATAATAATAATAATATATAATAATAATAATAAATAATAAAATAATAATAATAATAATAATAATAATACATAATAATCATAATGAATAATAATTAAGTAATAATAAAATAATAATAAATAATAATAATAATAATAATAATAATAATAAAATAATAATAATAATAATAATATAATAATAATAATTAATAATAATAATAAAATTTAAAAGATCGAACGTCAACTCAATTATAGCCTCTTTTTGAGGTTTTATTAAAACATCTTTAAGATATGCCCAATGAGAAGGGCTTGCCTGGCACACCACGCGCTACGATGCCGGCCCACGGTGCGAATTTTAAAACATATAATGCTGCGCGTGCGATGATGGATGCGCTGCGGCATTGAAACATATAGCCGAATGCATCCGGTTTGACCAAAATTACCTTTAAGTCGTACGATACACGCATGCACTAACTGCTTGCGTCGTGTGCGTGAGTGCCCGGCTAGCGGCCGCCGTACGAAAATTCCCCCCCCCGCTGCTCGTCAATGTAATCTATAATTGGAGGATCGTAGTAGGTTATTGTACTTAATAAGGAAAACCTGGCTTAGCGATGACGAACTTATTTATGCTTGACGAAGTGAAATGCAATGCTCTAGAAAATAATTACTCCTAATATTTTCATTCTTTTCCTCTGTCTCACAGCGCTGAGGTAGTGTCATGCTCCTCATGTATCTTCACTCTCATTGCGCGCGCTCTTCTCCTTTCTCTTTTACTCATTGATATTATCAAATAGATACCTAATCAAATAACTAATTATATAAATAACTAAAAAACTTATCAAATAAATTAAGCTGGCCTCATCTTTTATTAACTCCACGTTCGTTCTACCTTACTTGGTTACCACTTACTGGTTAGAATTCTATACAATATACTTTATTGCAAAGCCCAAAAAATTTTGCTGAAATTTAAAAACTTCGTCAGTATCGCGCCTCAACCCGCGAAGTTACATGCATATCTTACGTCCCACCCCTTAGACTGCTGTGTTTATTTACGCGTTTATCATTCCCAGATATTATCAATACCTAAAATTGATCCTAGAAACTACTAAGAAAATAGTAAATTTAGCCTGGCCATAACGATCTTAAACATGTATAAGCACGCTAAGCTTTTGCAAGATAATACATTAATCAATAAATAACGTGAACATACCTATGGAGTTCTCGAATCAAATTGAGAACGCAAAAATTGCTTAAGACGAACAATTCGCATCGATTACGCCCCTTAAGAAAAATATCATTAGACTTGCTTTATCATAAACATAACTTTTTAAAAAATGCCGATCGAAAAACACCTTCAGTAGGTAAAACAATACTAAGCGCAGTACCTCCCGTCTTGCCCACACTTCGTACATATTATTATATATATATATATATATATACTATATATACTTGTATATAGTATACTAATATATATATTCATAGTATTATATATAGTATATAGCTTATATATTAATATATTAATATAATAGTATAATAGTCATATATACATCGTTAAAATAATATTCTAGCTTTTTACATCCTTCGTGCAGGTAGTTGATTAGCAGTGTAAATGTTCCACAGTACCTTATTTTGACTAATTATATTATATATATCATATATTATATAAATATAATATAATCATATAATATATATATAGTATTATATCATCTATTATATATAAATATATATATTCATATATATATATATTATACTTATATATATACGCAGTATATATATATATAGTATATACCCAACATATATATATATAGTTAATATATTATATAATATAATAATTATAGTATATTAATATATATTATAAAAATAAATTGTATAAGGTATATAATATATATATACAAATAATATATACAAATAATATATAGTATATATAATATATATATTCGCGCTTGCTTATTCGACACAAATTAATAATTATATTCTAAAAGCCACTATATATAAATATTAGAACGATTACAAAATATTATTTATTTACTTTTTTGATAAAAGCCTCTCATATATAAATGCCGCATCGATGCCCGTCATGAAGCCTCTTTTACCTCTTCCTCTGCCACTGAAATCTTTCTTGCGCGAGCGATTAATTTCAGTCCGCCATACACTACCGCATAATAATAATAAAGCGAAAAATGTATGTCGCTAAGCATTTTCATCTCTATTTCTTTTTTTATGGTGTCATCTGTCTTATAATACTATTAGTAATATATATATATCATATGTATATGATATATATATATAATTACAATAATCATATAATTAAATTTTATTATAAATATATACTATATATATACTATATCCCACTTATAAATATTATATATATATTATCTTTATATATATATTATATATATATATATATCAACTATATATATATAACAATAATACTATATATATATATATATATATATATATTATATTATAATATTATATATAATACATATATATATTATCGTGTAATATTATATACACATATAGTAAGTATATAACTAGGAGAAGCAGAGAGCAAGAGAAGAGAGAGAGAGATGAGAGAGCAGACAGAGAGAGCCGAGAGCGTGACAGAGACGAAGCAGAGAGCAGAGCAGACGAGAGAGGAGCAGCAGAAGAGACAGAAAGAATTCACTGCAACTCTGGTTTCAAATTCTCTGACAACAGCTATCCTATCAACATTAAAGAGTGCTACGAAGTGTTTTACAAGAACCCGCATCTTCTAAATATCTAAAGCATCGTAGTTTTTCTAGTTATTTAGTTTTAGATCACAGCTGATGATTCGAGCCCTTAATATATGTCCCCATACAATGAATTGGGACTCCCTTCTTCTAGCTACATTACCATTCTGCTTGCGTTGACCTTAAGAGTAATGATCAACCATCAACAAAGTAGACGACCAATACAACGGCGCATTAAATACCCCGCCCTATGAAACTAGCAATTATCCTAACGTAGACAGTATCACCGTTATTAATTCTAATAAAATGAAGCTACCACTGTTGATGTTGAAACAGAATAATTGCGAAATATTCTTTGAAATAGTATATTTCTCTTTTTTCCTGAAGCCGGTGGCAGTGACATGCAAAAATGTTAAGCTACATCCTGACATAAACGCATAACGCTGTTATTTGGAGTTACGCTATAACCAGCGCCTAACTGAAAATATATTGCTATAATATTGCAATTTCGTCGAAGGCATATAGCTGCGTCGATTAATGCTTCGCTTGGATGCTAAATTCCTTACTTTTTAGTTAGTATTTCTCTCTCTTGTAACCCTGAAGCACACTACCATCAGCTCTGCGATATGTATAACTTATTTATTTAATCAATTATATTGATTCACACTCAATAACTTATAAACTAATTAAGTTATGACAGTACATTTAATTATTAAATATTAACTACTTATATATATATATATTATATAAATACTTAATATATATTATATCATATCATATTATATATATATTATATTTAAATATTATAATAATATTATATATTAATTTTATATAATATATTATAATATTATAATCTATATATAAATATTAATTATATAATATTTAATATTATATATATACTTTTTAATTCTATTAATTTATATTACATATTATTTAACGTATTAGGCTATGTACTATGACTAGTAGTAATATTATACATATACTGAGTATCATCCTACTTATAGTACGTGTTTAATACTAAATAATATATATAATAATATATATAATATATATATGATTTATTATAGTAATATATAGAGGGATAAATATATTAATCATAGATATTATATATTATATATACTATTAATTATATTTTATGTACTATATATATATTTAATTCTATATATATACTATAATTAATATATATATAATATTATACTTTGCGCTTATTGTAATATTGTATTATTAAATTTATAATATAATATATTATATATACTATATTATATATATATATATAAATATATATATATATATATAATAATATATATAATATAATAGTAATATATAAATAAAGTAATATATATATAATAGTAATAAAAAGTAATAATAATATATATATATATATACTAAATATTATATTTACATTATATTATATATAATATATATATATTATATATAACTAATATATAGTAGTATACCGTAATATAATATAGCTATATATCATACACGCTACTATCTATATATACACTTTATACTCTATATATAAGTATATTATATATAATATATATAAGTATATATATACTACATGATATATATATATATTTAATATCGCTCTATTAAAATGGAGTTAAAATTGTCAGCAACTGTTCTCGAATTTTTTACTAGAGCTTTTAAAAATGTCCGCCCAAAATGCATGGTAGATATATACTGCTATAACGTATATACTACCGTGCAACACCTTATATATATAGTTATAATATATATAAGTATATATTATATAATATATTAATATTATTATATATATATATATATATATATATATATAATCATAGTAGTAATATATATATATATACTATATTTAGGTGGTTATTAATAGTATATTATATATATTTATATATATATATAATATACTAGTATATATCTATATATATATAAAGATATATATATATATTACTTAATAATAGAGATATACTATAATATATAATGAGCCATAATAGAGCTTGTAATTATTGCAAAACATATGCATTTTTGAAACTATAATAATCAGAAATACTTAATAATAAATAAGAATAATAAAATAAATAATAATAATAATAATAATAATACATAATAAGAATAATTAATAAAATAATAATAATAAAATACTAAACAAAAGAAATAATAATAATTACACCAATTAATAGCATCCCGGTGTGAGACTTCTAGTTCTGCAGTAAGTTTCTCCACACTAATATTTACCGCAAGGCTGAAATCAATTGGTCGTGTGGGGTGGGTTTAAAGGTCCTCCAAAGCCATGAAATTAGCCATACCCAGTATCACCCAAAAACTTATTAAAGTATAATTGCGACTCCTGTTATAATTAAACAGAAGACAGCTAAGGCGCGAGAATGACGTTTATGGGCGAGAGAGATACTTTAGAAGGCATAGCTGAGATGCAGATGAGCGACGCAGCAGTTGCATGCAGGTGTTAGCGCCATGCAGCACTTTCACTCGTTCTCGCTGTCACACCTGTCATGAAGGGCATGAGAACGCTGCGATAATAATAAGTTTCCAGCCTACATCATAAACAGCGTGATTAAGCTAAAGTCCTCCTTAAAGGCTGAAACAATATTATATTGTCTTATTAATATTTAGAATATATTCGAAAAAAATATGGCTATTTTTCGTGCTCTTCTCCATAGATTAACAGGAATACTCTGCAATTTGTATTTATCTGGAAAAAAAAAAGTAGGAAGGCTTTATGAGTAATCATTTATCATTTATATCTTTGTATGTTTGTTTTTATTGCTGGAGTAAATGTATCCAATATTAATTGAAATTAAAATCAATAATAATAATGGCGTTAGAGAAATTTGCTATTTTATACGACTAGCCTAATTTTAAATATAGCCAGCACATTGAGTTCAACGCATAAAGCCAGGCTTTTGTTGCCGCCCACCGCCCACCGCCCACCGCCCACCGCCCACCGCCCACCGCCCACCGCCCACCGCCCACCGCCCACCGCCCACCGCCCACCGCCATCACCGCACCACACCGCACCGCACCGCACACGGTGCGTACCGCCACCGCACGCCACCGCACCGCACCGGCCACCGCCAACTTCGACATACGTTGTGTGCACACACCCACCTAGTCGGTCTGCAAACCTATATTATGACCAAAGTTAAAGCGAAAATAGTAATTTCACAAGGATCAGTATCGATTTATTAAAATATTTAAAAAAATATTTCGTGATAGTTTACAATGAAAATACTTAAACGAAATTAACTTCATATTAAGGCAGTTCCGATATAAGAACAAGAAGAGCAAGAGCAAAAGAAATTCTACATTATTCATGTATTGCAATATGCATCTGAATAACTTGTTTCCAGACATCAATAGTTGAATTCCTAGAAACGAGCGAATTTGGTAGTCATTTGCAAAGTAATTTTAAAAATCATTTTCACATTATTCCTATATTTTCAGCAATTTTATAAATATATTATATATTTTACTTAAAACATTGTACCTCCTTGTCTAGTCCCTAACTAAAGGTCTAATTTGTTATCATATTCTTTGACAATGAGGACTATAATTGTTTTTTCAAAACAACTTACTACTCAATATTAATTGTATATTATAAGAAAATGGAATAGCGAAAAAGGGTAAAATAGTAAATTCATTAATTCATGCCATTTCATATTTTTTTTGAATTTCGAAAACTACATGAAATTTCGGCTCAACTCAAAAAGTATGAAAAAATTTTTATCAATATATAATATTATATATGTTATTAGTTATAATATATATTATATATATAAAAATATATAGATATATAGATATACGTATACATATATATTTATATATATATATATATAGATATATACTTATAATATAATGTATAATATATATATATATTGGATATATAAGTATATATATATATACTATATATATATCACTATAGCATAGTATATAAGGTATATATATATATATAATATATATATTATATATATATATATATAATATACTATATATATATATATATAATATATATATATATAATATATATATATATATATAATTATATATATGGGTTGCTTCTGTAGTATATTCTAATTAGCGCATTAGTGCATTTAAATAAAAAGTAAAATTATTTAAATTTATGTTCTGAGGGCAGCGTCTTAGTACCTTTATTAGTAATGTAAAAAATATTTACTAAAGTTATAGCGTTTCATATTCTAGCAAAAGATATGCCACAAGTAAGTTAATCTATAACACATATACACTAGGTATTATAAATACATATAATATTAATATATATATATATATATACTATTAAATATATATATATAAGTATATATTATATATATATATATATACTATATATATAATAGTAGAAAACATCGCTGCAATAATCCATACTCGACTCTATTATCCTATCAAGTAAGGTGAAATTACAAAGAAGTTTATATAAAAACTTTATTTATCATTCCCCAACTTTAGTAACATACGAAGTGCTAGTAGAAAATATTGATTAAAGCTTAATACTTATATAATAGTTATATATATATAAGTATCATAATTACTAGTTATATATATATATATATAGCAAGTACACATATATTACTTAGGTATTTATACTTATATTATATATATAGTATTATATATTATCAATATATATCTATAGTAAGCAACTGTGAAACCCTAATCTCTTGCAACTATCACAAATTATGTATGCCAGAATATTTAACCAACTCTTGAATTATAGATATATACATATAGAATAACTAATATAATTATATATATAAATATATCATATATACTATAATATATATATATACGTATACGATATTATATAATAGTATATATATTTATAGTATATATATATAACAAAATTATAATATAATATTATATATAGATAATTATACTATATATATTACTATCCTATATTATAGTATTATAATATATATATAATAATATATATATTATAATTAATATATATTATATTATATATTAATATAGGGCGGGCTATATATAATATATTTAAACAGGTGTCGATTATTCTGTGCTTTGATTTATGTTGACGTATATAAAAAACCCCAGTTTTAAGCTTCCAATAGATAGTAGAATAATAGCTGCTTGGTAATTGCAGCTTATCGTGCACACAGTCGAAACTCTAAAAATGAAAATGCAAACATGCATGGAAAAATAAATTTTATTTGTTTTGCATAATACTGTGCTAATTATTGTATTTATACTATACATTATAACATATGCCGTGAAGAGTTTATTAGACTCAATCAAAAGAGCACAAATGACTCTCTATAATAACTGTAATAACGTTGAACATTATCCAAAATATTGCGCCCACGAAACTCACATGCTAATACGCTAAAAAAGGTTATGTCCCTTTTGTGAATAATGTTCCTTTGGCCCAACCTGCAGATACCTTTTGCATCACGGTATCTTTGACCGTACAAATCATCCATAACATACTGTTTCTGACTTGCTCATACGTCGTTATAGCTAAGTTATTAATACTCCTCCATAAGTTTGACTCCTCTCTCTGCCAAGTCATTTACAACGGACAGTTTATTCACCAATTTTAAACATTCTAATTTAACTGTCATTCTTTAATAGCCACAGCGACTGGATTCTGTCTTAAGCGAAATCATTCATTCATAATCGAATCTAGTTAAAAAAAGCCTGAAGTTTGTTAAGAAAACAAATTGACTCAAAGCAGTTCTTAATAATTTTCTGGTATGTTATCGGATTATGTATGCGTTATTCGCTTGCTCATGTTCATCTGACGATTCCATCTCGTTATTCAAAGCATCGATCATTTTCCTTTTCGTAACACATGACAAATGTGGATCAAAGAAAGCTATAGGCACTAGCCCCCATGGCCTTAAATTATATTTTAAGAATTTATATTATAAACATAAAATGCGTGCCTTAGCTTTTTTACAGCAACATGCAGATATATCATCAGCCACGCTATATACCCTGAAGTCGTAAGCAGTTTAAGAAAAGCACATGTGCTAAATCTCAATATAACTGCCTTTGCAGCAGATGATTCGCACTAACCCATGCTTCGCACCATACGTACGTAGTCAACAATGAAAATGCCCAAATATCACTTATTGCTATTATTCCTCTTTACCGGCCTAGCTAATGCAAATTCATAGTACGAAACATAAAATTATTCAAGCAATAATAGGCGCTTTTGCTCCATTCAGCGTGCATGTATGCGAAGCTCTCCTGCGCGCTTTACGGAACTTATCCCATTGAGATCGTGATTCCTCTTAACGAAAATCTGTCGCGTTAAAATGTTAGAAAATTCTCGAATCATCAAGTCAAGGCGCCTGCTTCTCTCAATGTATCTTCCTAAACAATCAAGTATTCGCGGATATTCGCCTTATTCAAGTGACTCTTTACCTTTTCCGTTGCTCACATTCCTGAACAACCAGGTAATTTATGATCACAGTCGATAAATTCCAGACAAGCACTATTGAAATCTTTAAAAAAGCCTTAAGTAATACATCTATCTGGGACTCTTTGTACTCACCATCTTATTCCTCGAAAACACTTCTAGAATCGATATTGCATAAATATGATGTACTACAGGCAGCGCTACAAAGGCGTTGCCTAATAACCAAGCATTGTTCTTATCAGAACGCCAGCCCTCCTCAACACCTCCAGTGTTGTTGGCCCTGTCAGTATCTAAGCTAAGCCCCAACTGTTAACATACTTAGCGTCTTTAGACTTCATTCTGCGCCTCACATCACGTTCCTATAACTCAAGATGCTTGATACTTTCTCGTACCAGATTGTAAGCATAGCCACGGCCAAGAGTTAGCTCAGTCTTTACTCCGATTCGACAAACATCACAAGAAGTCTATAGCGACCGTCTCTGTATCAGTCAACGATAAGCAGCAACTAATTTGCCCGTACCCAATGCAAGCACGCGGCTTTAGCAAGCAGTGGATTATTCCTGAACATGCCTTCTTAATTTCCATTGCCCGCATTCCTTCCGTATTGCCTTTCTGAAATCGCGAATGAGCATGCTTCACTCAATAAATATCTATATCATCAGCAGTATCACCGAATGCCCAGTTTGTTCTCTTATTCATATGCAACAGAATGTGACGACATCCCTGTCACCTGATTTTACATAGCTATCCTTCAAATAGCTGCCGCAGCTCGTGATTCGTACGTCATAGTTCTCAATATAGGACTCATACCTCGCTATTTACTAGGTGCCCAACCTCCACTGGCTCTCTCATACCCTTCTTTACCCTCCTTACTCCTCTGTACTGAGTGCAAATCTCCTAGGACATTAGACGTTATCGCTCAACCTCGATACTGTTAAGCATGTTCCCATCTGACAGGCTTCCACATCAGCTATCAGACCCAAAACCGACGTGTCAGCAGAGAGCGACACATTCAACTTCACCCACTTCTACTCTGGTAAGAAAGCGATTTAATTTGACGCCTGCAACCTAAAAGCCGACAACCTACTAGGAATCAATACGAACACAAGGAAAATAAACCCAATTCTTTTTATTTTTTTTATTTTATTATGTATAATAAGCTCAGGCGATTGCATGGCTCATTGCTTATTACGGTACAAGGAGAGGCCATCAAATATATAACTATTACACCTAGAATCACTACTTTAAAATATTATTAAAATTACTACTACTTTATGTATAATCTTAATATTGCTAATAATATCATTTAGATTCTCGCCTGCTACTGTCATTAAATACTACGAAAATGTTAAAACAAAATTATAAACAATCAGTGATTTCGAAAATAATACGTAATTTAGATTCAAATCTAAACTAAAAAAAATCACATTACCAATGATAATATTTAAATTATTACTACCTCTGCTCTTCTGAATTGCGTATGCTTCGTTCTTTTACATCGTCATGATTCTTACTCTTCTTAGCGTCTGCAGCTCTTTGTTCCCTTTCAAGATGTTCGTAATCGATCCCGTACATGTAGTACAGGTAGCTATCTCTTGATTAACACAAATTAATTAATCAAAACATGTTAATCAAAGATAATACTAAAAATAGAGTAACCTATTGATATGTGCCCAATGTCAGAATAAGATCATCGATGCTTTCGATACAAATTCCGCTAACATTTATCTTATGCAGCTCTGCATCGTTCCTGCTATGCGCTGTTTTTGAGAGCTCCCAATACCGTTGTACAAAGCCCTGCTACCTTTTTATTAGTTAGCAATTTTCTATATACGCAGCTTTGTTGGGTATGCGAGGTTTGCCATGCCAGTAATTGTCATAAATACTCCCTACCCTGTGAACACTCATAGTCCCCTCCATAATACCGTCCAACTACACGCAACTTCCAATTTTACCTTATCTTTTCTCCACTTCTTTTTTGCATGCGCAGACTGCAAACAATAAACAATGCTAGCACTGCTTTATTTGATGAGCAATTTACATGCCGATAATATGCGAGCAAATATAACAAAAGTAAATTATATTTTCTCACGTAAGCTCGAAGCATTAATATGTGTTTATAATAGTATACACGTTACATTCTCACATGCTAACTGAACGCACAACTGTTATAACCTGCCCTGCCGTCATTCGAATGAGCCATCATTTTTCATACGACGTATAGACCCACCTCCTTCTTGTTGCTATGTGGTGACTTTTTTCTAGACGTCACTTAATGACCGAGGGCAACTTATTTTATATGTTCTGAAGCTAACTTTGAGGACTAATATATATCATATAATTCATCCCACACATGAAAAATGCTTTAAACCTCTCACTGTTTGGAAACTTAAACATTGATAAAGAGCTA
>JABUQX010115502.1:0-12152 GCA_015478945.1 Trachelipus rathkii | reverse complement strand
AGAAGAACATCCTCACCTCGACGACATCATTCAAACACTGATTGAGTGAGTCGAAAGAGCAGAATTTACGAATGCCTTTTCAGACACACATTTTATACATTAACAAATGAAAGCGACGGAACGTCTGTTAACGAAAGTTTAATATAGGAAGCGCAATAAACGGCGGAGATAGCCAAACATTCTTTGCTTTTTACATGGAAATGTAAATTTTGTTTTAAATTTCACAGACAACTCTGTAAGAAATTAATTTTTTATGCGTTAAATTTGTTTTAAATAATTTAAAAACTATAATCAAATAATTCAACTCTTTTTATGGTAGGGCATGCACTGCCTACCTTGCCTACCCAGAGGGCACGTCCTTGATATAATATAATAGTATAATAATATTATATATATATATATATATAATATATATATATATATATATATATATATATATATATATATGATATATATATATATAATATATCTATATATATATATATAATTAATATCTCCAATATTGAGCAACATTTTCATGGAGTTGATTGAAACCTATTACATATTTCCAAACTTCACCACAATAACATGGCTAAGATTTGTTGATGACAGTAGTAAGGGGAGCTACATCGACAGACGACAGATGTTGCATGCAATGTTGGAAATGTTGCAAACAAAATTTGCAGCAATTTGCGACATTTTGCAACATTGATATTTTGGCGTATTAAGACGTTATTGGGGTCAAATTATGGGTTTTCAGATCCGAAGAAGCGTTTTCAAGTCAGCGATGTTTCCACAAGAAACTTGCAAGTTCTGAGTGGTGCTCTTTTTACGAGTTTACAAATTATGGTAGTCCAGAAAATGTAGAGTAAAGAAATAAAATTTTAAAGAAATAGTGTTTTCACAATAAACTATCCCGCAAACTTTATAAATAAATCTCTACGTAAAGGCTAAATAAATAAATAAATATTAAGTGATACCGTCACGTCTACTTTAATGTGTTGCTCATACCAAACCTACAAAATAAAGTTATTAAATATTATATACCTGATAACATAAAAATAGTAAAATCTAATAACCTAATACTAAAAAAACAAGTGTTAACTCCAAGGATTAACTACGAAAACAAAACTGCCGGAATATATAAAATTAATTGCCATGATTGTGATAACAAATATATAGGCGAAACTAACAACTTTCCCATAAAATTCTATCAGCACAAAAATGACCTTCAACAAGATAAACAATCCTCATCCCTTGTTAGACACAGACAGGATTGCAACCACCGTATTAATATAAATTCACCAAGTATTATTAAAACTATTCAAAACACTGAGAAATAAGGAAATTAAACTAATCATTTATTATAAAAAACAGTAAATATTTCAACCTACAGCAAGGAGAAAGTACAATAGATGAAATAAATAACAAATATCTAAAAGAATCAAAATCACTACTAGAACTACTTAAAAAAACTTATATATATATATATATATATATATATAATATATACGTATATATATACTATTATATATATTATATATATAGTATATATATATATATATTATTTATATATCCATACTATTTTATATATATATATATATATATATATAGATAGGGTATATATTACCAGTGGTGATTGGCAAAACCTTCTGCGGACAAACTCGGAGGGGCTGATAGAGGCAATCGATAAGGGAACATTATTTGTTAAATACGCTATGGCTGTTATGGAACGCTTCGTTAAAGTTAGAGACGAATTGAAGAGTACACTAGTGTTTATGTTGTGTAAAACGCGTCGCATGTAGGTAACCGACTTGATTTAGTTACTCAATTTTATGTAGTTTGGCTTGTGCATTGTTTGTAATGTCGTGTACGCTGGTAACGTCTTCTGAAACAACGCGGGGCTAATTAACCTTTACCTTGCACCTATCACGTTGATTTCAAGCTACAGTTGTGCAAGAATTACGAATGGATCACTAAACTCTTCCCAAGTTAACCGACATTATATTAACCCATTAGATCCCGAAATTAAAAAAGTTTGAATTTTTTTGTAAAACTGGAAAATATCTTCTTCTCAGACTGGAGTCATTGTTCAATGGTAATGCTTTTTAATTAAACAATTAAAGGTTTTATGGTTTCACATTTTCACTCATGCATACTTCATTTACAGAGTTTGCGATTCCCTGTTACGAAATACTTTATTGGCTTTGGTGAATATAAAAGATTGCAGGCAAGTCCATATTGAACATAAACTACATGTAATATAATAGAGTATATTAGTATGATATACGTTTTCAAAAAAAGTCAATCTACTATATATATATATATATATATAATATATATATATATATATAATATACTATATATAATATACGTTATATATCTTATATAAAGATATATATATAATATATATTATATTATTCTATTATAATAATATTATATATATATATATATATATATTCATATATATAAACTATATATATTATATATACTATAAATAATTTATACAATATTTATATATTTATACTGTATATTATATATTTACTATCTATACTTATATATATATTAGTATATAATTATATATATTAATTATATAGATATTATATAATATATATATATATATTAATATATATTATACTATATATATTATATATATATATATATATATATCCTATTATTACTTAGTGGCAGACTTGCAATTCGTCCTAGCTCTATCAAAACCGTGTAGCTTGGTATTACTAACATATAAGTTTTTTCCCTGCCTGCGTTCTTGATGTCCACATTCGCACAGCCAAACATCAATGTTTTCCTAGTTGTTGCTTATTACCTGTTTCGTCGGGAAAAAGACTTAGTAGAGAATCCATACGATAATGATGGTTTTGGACTGCTAACGTTTTCTAAAGTTCGATCAGCAAACTACAAACCACCACATAGGGCAGCTGAGCTGGTGAGGATGAATTGATGATGCTGCTCGCTTGCCTAGAGATTACACTTAGAGCCTGGCAAACCTATTGTCCAGCCATCAACACCGATGGCAGTTGTTTCTTTCAGGCATTACCTCCGGGGCCTCTCGGGGGTGGCGCGGCCGGGGGGCGCCCGGCCGGCGGCTTTGCCCCCCCCGGAAGACAGTCGAGTGCCCCCGGAGCAAAATCTGCAGAATGACAATGAATTAATTTTGCCCTAAATCTACAAAATAAAGAGACTAAACATAAAAGTATTAGATTAGTTTTATATCTATATCTATCTATACAAATTAAAATATAATTAAAATCAAAATGAATGATGGAATCATGCTAGATATGGCAGTTATTAGATGGAGTGATGTCATTAATTCTGACTTTTGAGAATTTTGGTATTTATTTAGAAAGTTCTTTCGGAAAAGGTCACTCCTATTAGTTAAGGAGCTGGCCCCTTAGTAATATTATATTTATTAGTGTTATTTTTCTCATGATCTCATATATACTATATAATATACTAAAATAATTTATATATAAAATATTATTTACTATATATATATATATATATATATTATATTATATATTATAATATATATAGTATATATAATATATTATATATATAAATTATTAATTAATATATATATATATAAGATATTATATTATATATATATAGGATATAATATATTATAATACTATATTATATATTATACTATAATTATATATATAATATCATATATATATATATATATATATATATAATATATATAATATATATTATAGATATATATTATATATATTATATAGTATATATAAGTATATTATATATATAAGTTATATAGTAGGTATATAATTATATATATATATATATATAAGGCAATGATAAAAGTAATAGTTATAAAATTAATACATAGAATCATGCGTCCGCCTAGCGTAGCTTTAAAGCGTTATATATATTGTACCCAAAGCGCCACAAGAGCTGGCTCAAGGGTAGCTTATTTCCCACTTAAGTGTTCCGAAGAAAAACCTTGGCGCAAAAACTGGTAAAAATCACGGAAAAAACAAGAACATAAAAAAAAACAAAAACAAAAGGATGCCGTAAAAAAAAATACATTGATTAATTTTTAAAAAATAGGTTATTATTCAAAAAAATATATAATGCATACATTTTTATAATAAATATATATACTATATTATATATAATATATATTAATACTATATTATTATATAATATATATATATACTATAATAATATATATATATATTATACTTATATATATATATATATATATTATATACTTAATATTATACTATATATAACATATATATTATTACATTATATTATATTAATATATATACATATATATAATGATATTAATATATATATTAGTATATTATATTATATAGTATATATATATATATATTATATATATATACTATATATATATAGATATAGTATATATATATAGATTATCTCTCTCTTCTTCATCTTACTTTTTTTTCCCACCCAGATTGGAGTAGGTTGATTTACATTGCATCGGAAAAGAATACGCAGTAGGGAGATATGGACCAAAGTCGAAAAGAAAAGCCAGCCTTACCGCCCCCCTCTGTACCATATATATATTAAGAACTCGTTGCAGTCAGGAAAATCCACCCTAGAGCTTCACGGGACCGCGAAGGATCCTCTCTATGGGTAAATCGTCAAGTGTAGGGATAATCGTCTTGGCCCAGGTGTGGCCACAACCAATCATCCCCTTACAACACTTCCCGCATCTCATTCTTCTCCTATCATGCAGCCTTTTCCTTCTTTCGCCTCTGCCCAAACTCACATTTCTCTCCTTGAAACATTCGTTTTTACTGCATCTTCAAATCCACTTTTTTCCGGTCTCCCAGCCGCCGGTCAGTTCCCAACACACTCATCCACTTAACCAACCGATTAAAACCGACTATCATCCTCATCCTTTCCACATGACCAAACCATCGCAAAGTACCAGCTGGTTTATTCTCTCGTTTACCCCCTTTCTCCACACCACACATAACTCTCTAATACGTTCATTCCTCATTTTATTCAATTCTTCTCACACATAGCACGCCCCTAAGATTTCCATCTGACACAATGAATTTAGATCTATGTACTTCGCTATTCCAGACATAGTCTCATCTACGTATACAATAAAACAGGAAAACACCTTAACCTCATGCAAGATCTCATGCGCACTCCACACTTAGTCCTTTACATTCACCAACGATTTAATTGCACCAGCACCTTCTGCCAATCACAACTTCCTTACTACACTCTACATCATCCGTTCCTCTTCTCATCCAAAACACATACCCTAAATATTTAAACTCAGACACTGTTCCAGCGCTCACCTTCTAACATAACTTCACACTGAGGCTATCCTCACTCACAACCATAACTTACTCTTAATCTACGTTTACTTCAAATCCCCTCCTTTTTACACACCCTGCCCAAAATCTCATCGTACCAATCTGTCTCAAACTTCTCGTCAGCATCGCCCACAAAGACAACAAAATCATTCCGCCATATAATAGGTAGGTACCCTCCTCACTCATCTCCCATTCTCCATCATTCTAACACCATTTCTCCCCCCCACCTCTATCTCTTTCATAACCCCATCCATATATGAAATTGAAAACTAGGAGACATAAACACAACACCACTGACTCACTCCGCTATTAATAATAAACCCAATCACCTTTGACACCATTTATTTTTAATTACAGAGTGTGTGTGTGACGCTATCTTTTTTTTAACTTTCATAGTACCTCTTCTCTTTTCGGGATCATGAGGAAAACAATAGTCTCATATTTCAGTAGCGCAGCAGCAGGACCAGTAAAAAACTGAAAGAGGAAACGCCGCAAACGTACAATTTTCACAAATTAAACCTACTGATTTAAGAATGTTGAAAATAAATGTGCAGGGATCATCCATCCACATTTACGCCAAAATTTGGGCTGACAAACAACGCTACTTTACAATAAACAATCGGGAACAGAAAATAATAGTGGTGGGCATACAGTGAAGAAAAACGAGGCGCATTTTGTAAACTATGCCAAAATTTTATGACAAATGATGCAAATGTTCTACAAAAGACAGGTTGGGTATTCATAACCTTTCCATTCAAAACTTTTAAAAAAGCTTTAGGAAAAAATGGGAAATTAGAGAAGCATGAACACTCTTGAGCTCACACTATAAGTGTAGAAATGGAAAACCTCAGGAAACAGGCTATGAAGAAACCGATTCACGTTCAAATTGTTCAACAGAGTGAATGAGTGAAAGTGAAAGAGACTTAAATAGGAAGGTTTAAAAATACTTTTGGGTGTGTTGTAATTTTGCGGTAAAGGAAGAATTTCAGCTATACACTACTAAGTATCAGAGTCTGATTGGAAAGTGTATTTTGGACAATTGAATATGATGATTTTAAAACATCGGTGTTAAGATCAGAGTGATAGGCTCGAATTACAGCAGCAAGGACGACTGCCGTAATCGTAAACTGCTGTATATGTATGGTGAGAACATGACATATGATAAATCATGCTTTTAAAGTAGTGGGAGGATAAAAATCCAGCATCGTAGAACGTTTTCTTGTCGAATTGTTAAAAATAGCCCAATATGGAAAAGCAGAAAGTATATCAAATGCTATTCATAAGGAGCGAGCCTGACTGGCATGGTCTTAGATTAAATTATGACAAGATTATTACTTTTGAATTGATGGTGCTTCTAATATATAGCTGGAAAAGTTGTGGAGGTTAAGAAAAAGCGCTTCAGAAGAGGCAAACATAGAAGTTCTCTATATCACACCTGTAAGCACTGTATATGTGTCTCTCGGCAGCAGCCTCCGGCCGTAGGGAATAAAAAATCAGGGTCAAAGTTTTTTGCTATATTTTGAAAGACATTTCAAACTGTTTAGCAAGTCGCCAATAGAAAGTGAGAATTTTGCCATATATTATTCAATCATTAATCAATGATCCAATTCTCTCAGGATTCCAGAATGCATTGAAGTGAGATGGGTTATCTCAATTATAATATAGTGCAATGCCTGTCTCTCAGCGGGTGCTTAAAGTCAATGTTTTGATGGCCTGTGTGAAGCAATATCGCACAAAGAAGGGAAAGACCGTTGGCATCACTTGCAGCGGCCATCTTGCTGCGAAATAGAAAATGAAAGCTTCCTGTCACTCTATAATTGTTTTAGTAATGAATGAACTCCTCTAGTGCACTCTGCTCTTATCTTAGCAATGCTTGCAAAAGGGAAGGGACTTTAGTATTGAACCAAAGTCTCCCTCAATTACTGGAACAAAAATTGCACTGCAAAATATTGCAAATCAGTGTGGAGACGTCAAAAGTGACTTACAAAAAAAAAACGTTCGGTGTGAAATTATGGATGGAGGTGTTTGCATCTGAAGTGCGCCTGATTTCTGATGAAGATAAGAAAAATGCTATTTTAAAGGGCATGACAAATAATACGGCCAATAGTGTAATCGAAGAAATTGAAGGAATAGGTTTCAAACGACAAATCAAATTGATAAATGATATTTGCCGAGTCGCTTCTGAGACGTATTCAGTCATTAAACAAATTTAGCCGGATATCTGAAGTTATTTAAAATTGATGACAGATTCCCGATGCTAACTGCGGAGCAAATTGTACTAGCTGACCTGAAAATCTTTTTCATTTTTTTATATCATTAGTTTTGGAAAGCGAAATATTTAAAGCCAGATGAAAGCACCATTGCGAAAAAATTGGAAGCGGACTGGATATTGTCAAATGATACAAATACAGCTTTTGTGAAATCTTTCTTGTTATTTCCTTAACGATAGCTCGGTTAAAAGATATGTCTCTCGCTAGTACTATAAACCGATACTGAAGTAAGCAAGAAATAGAATGCTGGCCGAGAAGAGAACACCTTAATGCATGTATGATTGAAGCTCTCGAGGGATACTTGAGAATTCCAACATGAAGATTTTCTTTAAAAAAAACAGTAGACTTGTACGCTAAGAAGAAAACTCGTTGTTACCTGCGAGCTCCTAGAACTTTGATTTCTGTTTCATAGCTTTACAATTAATTGAATTATATTATACAGTAAAGTTTATTTTTTTGAACACTAATTGACTATATATCATATATATAATATATATAATATATATAGCTATATATATAGTATTATATTATATTATATATATATATATATATATACTATAGTATATACTAATATATATATATATATATATATATAAATATAACTTTATTATATATACGATATATAATTTTATTTTTCACCAAAGAATCTACTGTTCCTTATTATGAAAAGGTCATTATTAATCATTATATCTTATATAATATATTAAATAATATTCTCTCATAATAATTTTTCGTATTCCCTTATGTTATTTTTATTTACTACTCCAATAAATTTCACATCAAATACGATTGATATATTAATTTGCAACTCAAGATTTGTTTGTTATATTTTCGGATATTTACATTTCATAAGACAGTATCGATTAAGACTAAGATTAGCTGACAAGTGGACAGTATCATCAGTACTATCCTTTTTTTTTGTATGTATAAAATTATGTTATAGCTTATGTGCCCCCCCGAATCTCTGTAAAGCCCCCCCGGAGAAAATTGTCTGAAAGAAACACTGCACCGTGGTAGCTTGGATTACTAACACTACTAAGTTTTTTCTTGCCTGCGTTTATTGAGTCCACAGGCATAGCAACATCAACGTTTTCAGTTTGCTATACCTACTTCGTCGGGAAAACACGTACGGTATTAGAAGAATCCATACGATGGATGATGGTTGGACTGCTAAGTTTTTTTTCTTAAGTCCACGAGCAGCAAATACTACCACCACCACCACCACCACCACCACCACCAGACCAGTGGCAGCTGGCTGGTGATGATGATATTGCTTTTCCCTTCCTAGAGATTACACTTAGCAGCCTGCAATTCGTTCAACCAATCATCAACACCATGTTTTGGATGACTAAGTGTTTTACTCCTACCGAGTCCACAGGCACAGCAAACTCGTTACGTTTTTTATATACCCGCTTTGTCGGAATAAAAGAAAAAACACTTAGCCATCCTACCGCTGTATATTTTTGTTAACTTTTTTTTGTTTTTACTGCTGTAAGTGATGTTACATTGTCTTTTGGTGTGATTATGTGATGTTCTGATGTTATTTCGTTTCTTCGTCTATGAGAATGTTGACCCACTTATCTTCTTTTTCTCACCGCCCCTTAGCTCTGCTCCTGCTGAAAAAACACCCCCTTCCAAATGTCCCTTTCACTGATATTGGAAAACAAGATTCTCAACAATTCGTGTTGGCATCATCTCTTAGTCAGAGTCACTGAACCAATCTGTGGAGTATGCGAGACCAATTTCAATGTCTGCCATATCATTTCAGCATTAACCTGTTTTCTGAGATTTGCTCTATTATTTCCAGAATGTTTAAATTTCCTCCCGCGTCACATACAAATTCAATTCCCTTTTGCCATTTGTGACATAGGGAATATTATTAATAATCTAGACGATGATTATCAGAATATATAATAATATACTTATATATATTAATATATATATATATATATATAATATATGTATATATATATTATATATTATATATAGGATATATATATATATTATTATACTAGTATATATTATTATATATATTAGATATAAGCATATATTCACCTTTAAAATTTCATTTTGGATATATATATATTAATATATATATATTAATATATATATATATTTATATTTAATATATATATTATATATATTATATAGTTATATATATATAGTCTATATATATATACTATTATATATATAATATTATAATCATTTTATAATATTGATTATTATATTAAGTATCCTGTGTGAAGGTTTTTTGGAAAGGAGAAAATACAAAGATATCTTCTCACTCTATTGTACATGCCACATCCCACTGTATGATATATCATACACACTAAAATAACTCGATGTTAGTTTTGTAATACCAATAAAATGTGCATTTTTGCAACTTCACTAGGCTCTAAAATCACTAATAAATGAAAGCACACAATATTATGTTTCTAAATCTTATCAATACAGAAATATAAAGCTTGAACTTGACAGGTGTCAACCGAACTGCGTCATGAAAATTTTGTCACGGAAAAAAATCATCCCATATAGTTGCTAATATAATACAGCAGGAAAAAGTTGCCATAAAATGCTAGATAAAACATTTTTTTTGAAATCTCGCTTCACACCAATAATAAAAGAAATCATTTTATATTCTTAAATCCCATTTTAATGCCACCCTATTTTGCGTATGATATATCATACAGTGGGAACTAATGGGTTAATGTGTTACTGTGCGGCTAACGGAAATGGACGAATAGCGCACCTCATGTATTATACACATTATCATGTCGGTTAACTCGGGAAGAGTGTAGTGATCCATTCGTAATCGACGTACTGCACTGAATCAACGATGAATTGGGCAAGGTAAAGGTACTGCTACGTGTTTCCGAAGGACGCTAAGCGTACAAACATGTACGCACGCACAAACACATTAAAATTTAGTAACCTAAATCTTCGGTAACCTACATGCGACGCGTCACACAGCATAGACTAGTGTACCTTCAATCGTCCGTAACTTTGAAACGAAGCGTCATACAACATAGCTTATTTAACAAAAAATGTTCCTTATCGTTTGCTCTATCAGCCCTCTGAGATTTATCGCAGAGTTTTTGAATCAACCATTATTATATATATACTATATATATATAATAATATATATATATATATAGTATACTATATATATATAATATATATATATATACTTATATAATATATAGATATATTATAATATACGTATATAAGTATATATATATATTATATAAAATATATATATATATAATAGTTATACTATATATATATAGTATATATATAATTATATATATATATATATATATATATATATATTATATACTATATATATATATATATATATATATATACTAATTAATATATAATATATATATAATATATATATTATAAATATATATATATAATATAATATATATATATATATATATATATATATATATATTAATATAATATTATAATAGTATTATATATATAATTATATATATATATATATGTAACATATGTGCATCAAATCTTACACACTAAACTTCGCTGCGTCAACACAAACCGATACTAAACTCCGCTCACCTCCTCATCATCATAAAATAACAAAGTTACAAACAAAACAAAAACTACCACTCAGGAAAACATTCACAAAGCTACAAAAAAGCCAACTGGACACATTCACGACACTATAAGAAAATAACATACCATCCCGCTAAATATCACAACGTATTAACACTCAACAAGCCATAACAAAATTTCACTTTCTCTAAGTGAGAAAGCAGCTAACCAATCATTCCCAAGAAGGGATACATTAAAAATTAATATTCCTTTCGACCCTAACGCCAACTAAAATAATTACTCAAGTCAATTCAGACTCGCTCAAAAAAATTAGTAAAACCTAAATCTTTACCACAAACAACAACACAGATTAACGCCCTAAACACCCAAATTACACAAATTAAACAAAATACACACCTAATTAAAATAAAAATCAAAAATGGTCGCTTAAGAACATCAACACACTTAATAACACCAGAAAGTGGAAAAACAATAGATATACTGACCGGGATCGATTTAATACCAATCATCTATCTTGAATCCATCAAACCTACACAGAAAACCCATCCAAATCCACTCAAACTATCGCAGAAACTACTCATTGCATCTCATTTCTCTCAACAGCAGAGTCAGAAACGCACACACACCTCAATGTAAATGGAGAAAATCAGCAATAGATCCAACCAACCATATATGTGTTATTGCAAAATGGCGATGATGAGAAACAAACCAAAAACCGAACCCGCTTTTGAATTATTTTGCCCAGATTATCTTTGAAAAACTCCCTGCAAACATGGACTTCGAGAAACATTTCAAGCAAATGCTTTCATAACACAATAGCGCGGGCTACACAGCTTTAACTCATATGTAACACTTAGCACAAATGTAGTACACAGTTTCGCGACCAGCCTTAAAATTTTATTACCCTATTTGTCGGGAAAAACAAAAAGCGTCGTTATCACCTCCAAACTTAAATAACAGGAACAGACCCCTGACCCCA
>JABUQX010115501.1:37500-50746 GCA_015478945.1 Trachelipus rathkii | reverse complement strand
CAGAAGAGAGAGAGAGAGATTGTAATAGAAGTACACCTTTAAAATAAGAGTGGAGAACCGTGCTCAGGTAAATAGCGTTGACCCTCCTTGCTTTCTGTATTTGTTAAATTGTAATGAATATAAAATAATTAGTAATATTAATATTTTTTTCATTATATATGGGGGCATACTCATAAAATATCATTAACTGTAATTATAAATTACATAAATTTAATGGTGCCTGAGCAATTGCGAAGAGTGCGAAGTCCGGTTGGAGCCAACGAAAAAATATATACCTGCTTATAGCCCTGAAAAATAAGTTACGAAAATAAATCCCTCAATCGTAGACATCAAATGACGCTTCTTTAGATTCAAAATTCAAATTTTATTACCAAAGATGAATTCATTATAATGCTAAAGTTCTTTCGCAATATATATATATATATATATATAATATATATTATATATTGTATATATATTATATATATATATATATATATTATATATATATATTATTATATATATAATATATAATATATATATAGAAGTTTCATTAGAATAATAAAACACGATATAGTATATATATTTTGACTATATTATATATTATATATATATATATATATATATATATATATATATATATATATATATAATATATATATATATATTATATATATATATATGATATATATATATAATATTATATATATATATATATTATATATATATATATATATATATTGTGATTTCGTTATAATTAATTTTTTCATTATTTTCATTCAAATTAGTTTCATTTTTATGGCAGATTTAGGATAGTTATGCCTGGTTTTTTTGATGTATGATTTTTCATGATACGGCGAATTTTTTTTATTATTAGAGAAAATCGGAAATGAGGATAAATTTTATTATACTAAAACCGATTTTAAATTTTATTACATATTTGTTAATACTTTGTCGATCTCTCTCTCTCTCTCTCTCTCTCTCTCTCTCTCTCTCTCTCTCCTCTCTCCTCTTTTTTTCTCTCTTCTCTCTCTCTCTCTCTCTCTCTCTCTCTCTCTCTCTCTCTCTCTCTCTCTCCTCTCGCTCTCTTCCTTCTCTCTCTCTCTCTCTCTCTCTCTCTCTGATTAATTAATCATAAACCTAATGGGAAAGACATTATTATTCATTGGATGGTTAGATGTGTGTGTGTGTGTGTGTGTGTGTGTGTGTGTGTGCGCGCGCGTTCGTGTTCAAAATATATTATTTCTTTTCCATTGTATGATTTACATAATTGCAAACACAATGAATTTAATTATTACAAGTTTTAAATGTTAGAATATTGCTAAATTAAAATTGTTTTATAGAAAAATTTAATCGTTTTGTCCTGGTAGAATTGATATATATATATATATAGTATATATATATATATATATTATATACTATATATATATATATATATATATATTAATAATAATATATATATATATAAAATATATATATATATATATATATATATATATATATATATATATATTATTATATATTATAGTAATATATATATATATATATATATATATATATAATATATATATATATATATATACTATATATATATATATAATATTGTTCGTGTGGTGGTTTTGCTTTGTAAAATCGTGAACAATTAAATGTAATGACAGCCTTGAAGAGCAAGAAGCTGATAAAAGATGATATTGTTACGTAATTCTCTTTTGCGTCATAAAAAGGGCGTAAAAACTAACGGCCCCGCAGACCCCGCGGTGGGGGCCCACGCAGGTAAAAGGGCCCAAAATTGCGGAGAGCAAACAAATGAAATATGAAAAAATACATAATTTACACAATATATATATATATATATATATTATATATATATATATAATATATAAGATATATATATATATATATATTATATATATATTATATATTATTATATATATATATATATATATATATATATTATATATATATATATACTATATATAGTATATATATAAGAAAAAGCATGCATCTTTCGCCCGACTATACCAAGCCTGAAAAATTTGATGTTGATCGGGACAAGTATAAAAAAAATATCCAATAATTTCACTTTTTAAACATTTGATTTTTGGAAAAAGATGAAAAAATTGACATTTTTTTTCTACTCATCCGATCAAACATCAAATTTTCAGGCTTGTATAGTCTGCGAGATGCATCTTTTTTACTTAGATAATTTTTTTGCATACTCGAAAGAAAATTTTTAAAAAAGTATTTTTATTTTTTTTTTTTAAATTTTGTTCTAGAACAAATCCAAAACTATTGTATATACAAAGGAAATTAATCTAAGTAAAGATGTGCCTTACTCCCTGAACACATATTGCCCTTGAAAAAATTCATCACTTCGCCCGAACAGGAAAAAAATTTATCGCAATTTTTTATTTCAAAATCCAAAAAAAAGTGAGTTTGGAAATTGGACACTCGTGAGCACAAAACTCAAAAACCGAAAATCCAATGTACTTCTGTACTATTTTAGGTAATAAACCTATCTATGCATATTTCAAGGTTGAAGTCATTTCGAAAAAAAAATTCTGGAAATTGATACGAAAAATTTCAAAACATGGTTTTGAAAAATTGAAAATTGGAAATTTTTTTTTTTTTGGGGAAAAAAAAAAAAAAAAAAAGGAATGAAAATTTTGACCAGTCACAGAAAAACACCGGGTAAACAACGTTTTAGAGGGAAAAAAAAAAAAAAAAAAAAAAAGCTACAGTTTGGTGTTTAATGAGGGTCAATAGTCTTTGAAAATTCTGAATTTTTGTTTCTTTTTTAGGGTGAAAATTGGGGAATGCCCTTAAGAAATAGTTGCACCTCCCCTGAAGAAAAATTTGTCTTGGGTTTTTATAACATAACAAAGAACAGTGCCGGAAACTTTTGAAAAAACAAATAATTAAGGTATTAGAAAACAAAAACATTAAATTAGAAAATGGCGAGTGTCAAGGCTATGGGGAGGAGCATATATGCGAGGGAAATATCGGACTTCCGGCTCGTATTAGTAATATTGTTCCAAATACAAATCATCAATGTGCAGCTCAAAATTTAAATTAATTCTTAATGATTCTGTAAAAGATATAATGGCTCTTCAAAATTTTATGACAAACTGGAAAAAGTATATGTGTTTTTCAGTTCTAGTACAGTTCGGTGGCAAGGAATTAACAGCTGTTCAACAAATAACGAATGCATCACAAAAACACTAAAAAATTGTGTCCAACTAGGTGGTCATCTAAGTATGATTCCTTACTAGCAATAAAAAACAACTTCAAAAGTATTTCGCAGTTCTTATCTCAAGTGATATTTATGAGTAAGAAGTCAAGTGAAAGAAACGAAGCCCTTGGTCTCAGGAAGCAGTTAGAAAATTTTGAGTTTATTCTCTGTCTTGTGTTTCAAAGTAAAGTATTGGAAAGCATCAATGTTGTCTCAAAAAAATATTGCAAAGTCCAAATAAAGATCTTCAGAAAGCAACTTACCTATTGGGACAAGCAAAATCAAACTTATGTGAGCTAAGATACAAATTTGAAGATTAGTGAGAGAAACTACGGAATTAGCACATCATTGGAACATTGAAGCAAAAATTACTTCCAGACGTTAAATACAGATTGTATATTGAAAGAGCTGAAGACCCATTGAAAGCCTTTAGAATAAGATTTTTCAATAAATCTCTTGATATATTAAATGAACAGATAACTACTCGTTTCATTAGCATGAACAATGTTGATGAGTTATTTTCATTTCTTGCTCCCGCAGCAATAGCAGAGCTACGAAATGAAAAGTTGCAAGAAAAGGCTACAAAACTGGTAGAAAACTACGATTTAGATTTATCTTTCGGTTATGAACAATTAATTACCTTCAAAGCATTAATGACTACAGAAGTGAAAATGAAAAATTTGGTAACTATTAAAGATTTAGCAAACTTTTTATTCGTAGAAACCAGCTGCTTAGCAAGTATCTTACCAGACTTGTGTACAGCAGTTCAGCTGTATTTGACGTTACCAGTAACATCTGAAACAGCTGAAAGGTCGTTTTCAAAGCTCGAGTTAATAAAAACTTTTTTAAGGAACAATATGACACAAACAAGGCTAAGTGCATTGGCTTTATTAAGCATTGAAAATGAAACATGTCGTACTCTTGATCTGAAAGAAGTGTTTAATAAATTCATGGCAATGAGCCAAAAACGTTTTGGTAAACTATAAAGCATTCATCCTTTTAAATATTTTGACAAGATGAGAACAGATATTCACGAATTTTGGTGTTAACATTCTTAATCTATAATTTTATGTATAATTTCATTTTTTTTTTATATTTATATATATTATATATATATATATATATATATATATATATATATATATATATATAGATATATATTATATATATTATATATATAATACTATATATATATCAATTAAACGTAGATGATACAAATTTTTTGGAGGATGGGAGGAGGAATTAGATATTAGCTAAAAATAGTAATAAATACATTTGGAGCGGAATGCTAAAAGATTTTTAAGAATTTTATTAAAATTTTTGTTACAAAAAAGTGAAAAGTCCTTAAATACATGTTTTTTTTCCTTTTAAATAACTTATATCATTTTTACATTACTTTTTCCAAAAACGTCATTACTTTTTGATGCAAATATCTAATTCTCAATAAATAGGATACTAATCTGAATAAATAGCATATAAGCCAAATATATATATATAATATATATATATATATATAATATATTTTCCGAAGCGATAAATTAACTTTCTTTCTGCTATATTAAATTATATATAATATATATATATATATATATATATATATATATAAATATATATATATTATATTATATATATATATCATATATATATATATATATATATTCATAATATATATATATATATATATATATATATATATATATATATATATATATATATAAATATAAATTTAATATATATATTATATATATATACTATATATATATATTATAATGGTCCAAGGGGGGCCCCATTTCCACTTTGGCGGGGGGGCCCTATGACTCTTAGTTACGCTACTGGTCATAAACTAATTATTTTGTCCAATCAATATGAAATTTTCCGGGGGGTGGGGGGGTATATAGTTGGGAAAGATATAAAAAAAAATTTTAGATCATTTTATTGTATACCCCAAAAAAAAATTTTTTTTTAAATATCCAAACTTTTTCTTTTTGGAAATTTGTTCCATGCCCAGAGGCAAAACTGTTGCATATACAAAAAAAAAAATTTAAATAAGAAAACGTGTGTATCCCCCCCAACTACAGACGCCCTGAATATTACATATTGATCGGATGACCAGAAAAAATTTTTTTTTCTTTTTTCAAAACCATTTTTAGTTGGCTTGGGATTCAACCATTGCTTGGGTCTGGTTTCAGATTTCAAAAAAAAAAAAAAAAAAAAAGGATTCAGCTATTTTTTTATTTTTTTTTTTGGTAGTAGTCTCAAAGGACAAGAATAAAAAAAAATGTCAAAAGCATAATTTTTCTCAAAATGAAAATACAAATAAAAAAACGCCTGAAATCGATGTTTTAGGGGCCAGAAAAAGTGGCAGTTTGCTTTTTATTTGGTGCAAATTAGCTGAAAAATTTAGAAGATTATGACCACTTACTTCCGGTTTGGGGCTAAAACCGAAAAACCCTCATGACCAAAATCAAAACTAGCCAGCCCTTCAGGGTAACGATTAATTCCAAAAATTTATTTTAGGCAGCTTGGAATTTTCAAAAGTCAGTTTATATTGTTGAGCTAATGAAAATGACGCATAAAGCGTTCCACTTCATAACAAAAAATTTTAAGAACGACATATATTTTGATACTGTGACAGCAAATAAAATAAACTGAAATTTTTGTACACCTTCACCCTAATTTTAATATAAAAAATGTATTAATTTTATTTAGATCCTCAGATATACCAATTTATTTATCAGGGATGTGGAGGCGTACAATATACATCCGCTTCAATACGCATGCCGCTTGTTTCACTGAACGAATTACAAAGGGTTCATTTATATACATTTTATTGCTGTAGCCTAACAATTTTTAAAAGCATTTATCATAATACTCTTTTATCAATTATTTTTGTTGTTCAATGCCTTTTTACTTCTGTTACTCCACACCTTTTAAATAGTTTGTCCACACTTTCTAACTTCTGTTGCTACACAACTTTTAATTTCTGTTAATTCACACCTTTTTACTTTTGTTTGCTGTACACTAGTGATGGAGCGAAGCTGAATTTTTACATAACCGCGGTTGCTGTTTTTTGCAGTTCCTAAATTTTTAAACAACCGCGGTTGCGGTTGCGGTTGCGGTTGTGCAATAAAAACAAAATTTAACAATTGCTTTACTTACTACTGCTACTACTACTACAACTAATAATAATAATAATAATAATAATAATAATAATAATAATAATAATAATAATAATAATAATAATAATAATAATAATAATTAAAATAAAAATATTTATTATTATTATTATTATTATTATTATTATTATTATTATTATTATTATTATATTATTATTATTATTATTATTATTATTATTATTATTATTATTATTATTATTATTATTATTATTATTATTATTATTATTATTATTATTATTATTATTATTATTATTATTATTATTATTATTATTATATTATTATTTATTATTATTATCTATTATAAATTTTTAAATTTCTGGTCGTTTAATGTGTTCTTCTTTTTTTTTTACAATTTAGCCTCTGCTTTACAGAGTAACCAGTGCTGCGGGACGAAGACCCATGCACAATGCACCCCGCCATCCAATTTCCCCATCCTCCGCCCTGTCGAAACTGGAAAGTATCCGACTAAAGGTGCTTCTTTAGTCATTCGCGATTGTAATTGAATTTTAGAAGTGGTAAGTTAGATTTAAGGAATAACAATTTTCAGCATTTTTTCCTGTTAATCTCATCCTTTTCTCGTCATTAATTAATCCAGTACCTCTGAAAAGTTGTTTGCTTGGTATACTACTAGATGGGCATAACAAATATCTTTTAGCTATCATCTTCAACTCTTTGAAGTTATGTTCGTTCTCTCTCCACCACATTAGAGGATCATCTTCGGGATCGATCCTTTTTCTTTTGGTGTTTTGCTATCTCATCCAAAACCACTTTCTTTAATCCTCTTATTCTGTACATCATCACTACTTGATGCTAAATGAGCATTCATGGTTTCAAACAGAGTTTATGGCTTGGATGTTGAAGGCTGCTTTATTTCTGCAGTCTTAAAGATAAGTTATTTAAGAAGATAACTTCCTGACAACCGCAACTGCGTTTGCGAAGACCAGTGACAACCGTGGTTGCGGTTGTGTAATAGTGACAATCGCAGTTGCGGTTGCCAAAATATGTGCTGTTGCTTCGCATTTGCGGTTGCGGTTATTCGATTCATCACTGTTGTACACCTTTTAACGGTCAGCCTCCAGATTAGATGACACCTGTAACTTAAAAACTGCGATAGCTACATGAAAACTGAATACATTTTTGAAATCAGTGAACATTTTAGTGCAGGAGAGTAAATAAGAAATAAAATGCAGTGCGATAAAAAAAATAATAATAAATAGGTTTTAGTGTACGACAATTCTCGCCTTCCCCAAAACTTTCTCAGGATATTGAGTCGCCAATATTCTTTTCAATGCTAATTGCTCACACCACACAACACACACACACACACACACACACACACACACACACACACACACACACACACACACACACACACACGCTGATACATAGATGTTCTAGGGGACAAGCGAATGTTTTTTGGTGCCCTGACCTCACCTAACCTATATAATTTGTTATTTTTTAATTTTTAATTTTTTAAGTAATATTTTGCTGCCAGGAGCAGTACGGTCATTGCCAGGCGTAAGATGTTATTTTAACTAATAAATTAAATGAAAATCTAATTATTTAAGGATGTAATTAATTATTAAAATATTTTTTGTTTCATGCATTAAAATTTCGTGAATTCAAAATGTATTCAGTTTTCTGTACATTGTAGTTTTTAAGATACATGTTTCACCTAATCTGGAGACTGGCCCCTTTTAACTGTTGTTGTTCCACACATTTATTATTTCTGTAGCTCCACACCTTTTAATTTCTGTTCCTCCACACATTTTTGCCTTTGCTGCTCCACACCTTTTAACTTCTTAACTTATGTACCTTTACACCTTTTTAAACTGTCAATAAAGATTACAAACAACAAGCGTAAGAAATATATTCCTATTTATATTAACAGAAACAAATGGCACTGTGCCAAATGATTGACGGAAATTATTGTTTGCAAGTGTCATATAGCGCTCGGTCAATGTACTCGCAAATGCGCAAATATGCAGCAGCAATTTTCAAAAATGCTATTAAAATGTTATATATATTATAGACGTACTTAGTTATTTGCTTTGATTGCACATGATAAAGCATATGATTAAATTATATTATATATATATATATGTATGTACATATCTATTATATTATATATATATATATATATATATATATATATATATTTATATATGTATATATATATATATATATATAATTATATATATTATTATATATATATATTATACTTATATATATATATATATAATATATAGTATATATATATATATATATATATATATTAATATATATATATAATATTATATAATATATATATATATACTGATATTATATATATATATATATATATACTACTAGCCTCACTGTGACATCATAGTCAATTATATGAGTTACATCGTATTACTTGTAGGCAAGGTATCCATGCAATCTACTATATTATCATACACGCCTAAAATCTGCTGCACTAACGACACATTCACTATCGTATATTTGTATATGCAGTCGCACTACTAGTGTGTGTCTTCGCATCTCTCACTTACCTTACGTGAGCACTGAGTACTCCTAAGTCAGTCGCTCTATCAGCGTTAGTATTCATTACTGACTTCAGCTAACATGAATACACCATATCGTGCTTACGAGTTCCCCATGTTTAGCCAGATTGCTCTCTTAAGTCAATATCTCACTCACCACTATAATTATTATTACTAAAATTAGTAAAATAAATACTAATTCACTGTACACTATAATTAATAATAAGTTCACGTACAAATTATAACCTATTTTACGTTTATTACACGATTATATCTCATATACTCAATGTATCTATCTCATGATATTATCTATATATATCTATATCATATATTATTATACTTACTTATATCTTTTATCACACACTATTCATATAATTAATACTCTACCTAATGCTAGTTCATTACAGGTATTATATCAATTTTCTTACACAATTATACATCAGCCTATAAAATGATTGTATATCACATCGAAACATATATTATAGTAACCTCATTAGAATATTCTACTACTCTTATATCCATACTACATCACAGTGTCAATACTATCTCACATTATAACATAACATATGTAGCAATAATAACATACTACTCATATCACAAATACCATATATTGACACTCATAAGATCACTTATTAGTGATATCCTATACTTTGATATAATATGTAAGTATACACTTCTCAATTTGTATATATTTCTATATTTAAGATTTGAACTACGACTACGCATGACTCTATACCAATTGATTACTACTATGAACTGTGCTTACTATCATCCTCTATTTACTATTCACTCACGCGTGAATCAAATCAAGATTACAAATACATTATTAATTAAATATAAATACAATTAAACTAATAGTTTGCCCACTTTATATACATCAACAAAATACTATAAACATTACTTTACAACACTCGTGTATCATCAACATTTCAACATCACATAAATCATCGATCTTTTACTCGTAATATATACAAAAAATATACTTGATTATATAACAATAATAACAAAATTCATTTGATTTCTTAATAACCTCACAAAAAGACACCCAGTCAATAAATTAGACGCACATATAGTCATGTTTTTTTCGTGCCAACCATCATTGTGATGGCAGTCCATCACACATCTGTGACACAATTCTCTCATTCAATTTTCTAATCGTCATTACCTCATATTATAGTATATTACCTCACTCCATACCTTCTAAATACTATTTCACAAACCCTATACTAATAATATTACTAAATATATTGGAATAAACCTGTAGAGTACATAATACAGTGATCTCACCTGGCCTCATTCCCTATCTATATTATTATTATATACCTCTAATATACTATTCGTGCTCATATATAAATTTCATAATGCAACGTTCACAACTTTCATATACATACATTGTATATTCTAATATTTCAGAAGTGATATTTACCACCAATCACATAATAATAAATCACTAATACTACCTGTCTACTAGTATACCTTCCCTATTATCCTACTTTCATATGCTGTATGCATAATCTACTTAATAATACCTATAAGTTATATTATTTTTATTCTCTCACTCTTATCTCACATATTTATCTATCTCACCGTCATTCTCACCACAGAGATGTCACAAGTGTAAAGAGAATTGTCCTGTACGCTTAGTGCGTCTCTCATAGCGCACTCTCTTAAGTAACAGGTCAGTTATTGTTCCTCCTACGTGATTCTATATGGTCTCAACTCCCTTTCGCAGATGCCGTCTCGCACATAGCATCTCTCAATCTTCTCCAAATGTCGTCCCGCTCTCGGTGAATTCATACCTGCAGGCTAGCATGCATAAAATACTGCGGTATCTATCTTCATCCATTCTTTTGTGTCTATACCACTCTCACTTCGTGTACTCATCGATCAAATCTCCACCGCTCTCGACCCCAACTTACGCTCCATCTACAGCATTCTTCTCCCTCTCTTCGCGTCACCCACTATCAACATCAAACACCTCATCTCCGCCAGCCCACGACTCTACTCCTTAGTTATCTACGTGCATAAGTAAGTTCCACGAACTCCGAACCCAACAAAATAGTACCTCGGTCTTCAGAATCGCTCGGTATAAATAACGTAGTTTTTAACCTGTCTACGTCACATCGTCTCTTTCTCAGCAAGAGGAATACAACTGACAACTCTCTAGAGTTAGTCATTATTCTTCTCTATTTCACCCTCCATCATTCAACTGCTGTTTACAGTAACTCCCAAATACTTATAGTTCCGCGCATCTTATCTTTTCCCACGATCTCTATGTTTAAGTTCTCTCCTTCCCTAGCTATCTTCATCATTTCAGTCTTGCTCATATTCATCTTCAATCTCCGTCGCAGCACCTCCTCCCATCTAATCAATACTCTCTGTAACGTCTCCCTGTCTCTTGCAACCAGAGCAATATCGTCCGCATATTGCCATTACAACAATCTCCTCCTCCTCTACACCAATCTCTCGCATACACTTGTCCATATACAGGATGAATAACAATGGTGACAACACTCCTCCTTGTCTAACACCTGTCTTCACTCCAAACCATTGTCCTATCCATACGCTGTCCTAACGGCACTTTCACTTACTGTGTAAAGTCCCCTTATCACTCTAATCAACTTGGGTTCTATCTGGTAGTAACGATCCTCAAGGTGTCTCCCAAAGTTTTAACCTAGGTACACTGTCAAATGCCTTCTCTAAATCCACAAAAGCCATATACATTTCCTTATCCTACAGCTCTTCTCTATCATCATCTTCAGAGAAAATATCAGATCCGCGGTACCTCGTCCGGGCCTGATCCATACTGTGCTTCATTCAGCTTGTCTTCGACTCCCGTCCTGAGCCTTTTCTCCAATATCCTTTCAAATAACTTCATAGCAAGCGGCAGCAACGGTATGCCCCTATAATTGGAACAGTCGCCCCTATCTCCCTTTTTGAACAGAGGGCATACTATCGCCCTGCCCCACTCCGCAGGTACTCTCTCCACTCTCCAGAAATCATTAAACATCTTCAACATCCATCGCATGACCTCCTCACATCGCATAATCTCCACCGGCAGCCCATCACATCCTGGACTCTTCCCATTTTTCATATCCCATTGCCATCTCCAACATCTTCATTGTTGATCGCACCTCATCCACGTTTATCGGAGGCTGTTCTCGCTGCGGTCGGAGGTTCTCTTCTCTTCCTCCTGATATATAACTCTGCACAGTCCTCTCCCCCCCTGCGGCTGCTCTCCTCGGAGTCCCCTCTCCCCTCCCGCCTTCTCCTTCTGCGTGTGCCCCGTCGCCTCCTTGTTCCTTCGTCGGTTGTTGCCCTGTTCTCTTCTTCCTTTCTTCGCTTCCCCCTTCCTGTCTCCGTTGTTCCCCGCTCCTCTTCTTCTTTTTTCCCTGTTTTTTTTCCCCCCAACCGCTTGCTCCCTCGCTCTCCTTTTTCTGTCTCGCCTCCTTTCTCTTTCCCCCCTCTCCTCTTGTCTCCGGGTAAACACAACAAAAACAACACAAAAAAACCAACAAAAAAAAAACCAAAAACAAACAACAAAAAAAACAATAATACAAAAAAAAAAAACAACCAAAAACAAAAAAAACACAAACACAAAAACAAACACACAAACAAAAACACAAAAAAAAAACAAAAACCAACCAACCAAAAAACCCACCAAAAACCGTTCAAGTAAGAACACAAAGCAAAAAAAAAAAAAAAAACACAAAAAAAAAAAAAAAAAAAAAAAACAAAAAAAAAAGCAAAAAAAAAAACCACAAAAAAAAAAACACCCAATATAAAAAACAAGAAACAAAAAAAAAAAAAAAACACAAACACAACAACACCACAACAAACCACAACACAACCACAAAAACCCAACACGAACAAAAAAAACACACACCGCACCAGAGACACAAAACAAAGAAAAAAACACCAACAGAAAAAAAAAAAAAGAAGAAAAAAATCACAAAAAAAGCACACACAAAACAAAAAAAGCACCAAAAAAAAAAAAAGACAGGAGAAAAAAAAGAAACACAAAAACGTAAGCGACCGTCAAAAAGAGAACCAACGGGATGAAAAGAAGCACGTGCACTTGTTAATATTACTCAGGCAAAATAAGAAAAAAAAGAAAAAATAAAAAAAAAAAATAAAAAAAAGAATAGCTCCAAAAGGGATCTTCTTTTCATCCACGCTCTAAACTTTTTTATTTTTCCTTACTGCACGTGCAACTTCATTTGTCCACCACACAGTCTTTTTCTTTCTGGAACCCGTTCTTTTTACCCCAGCGTATCTCTCGCACATGTTATCATTTTTTCTAAAATACTCCCACTCTCCTTCTACATCTACAA
>JABUQX010115501.1:25000-27500 GCA_015478945.1 Trachelipus rathkii | reverse complement strand
GTACAGAAATATCTCCAATTCCAGACACATCTTCTATCTTAGTTACACAATCGTCCAGCAGGAGAAGTTTATATATATATATATATATATATATATATATATATATATATATATATATATATATATATATATATATATATATATATAATATATAATATAATATATATATATATATATATATATATATATATATATAGGTGGGTGGTGATAATGATATATATCATCATGATCATCATCCGCCTACTTTCCCCAGATTGGCAGTGGGGTGCGTCGCATGCACCGGAAACAGAAAAGTAGTAAAAGAATATGACGTAAGTCGAAAAGAAAGCCCAGCCTTACCGTTCTTTTTATACTCTTACATGAGAATCGTATCATACCCCCTCACAGAACCCCGCCATTCACTCCTGTTATGTACCTTTCTTCTCGCCTCGGACAAACACATTCCTCTCCTTCAGGCATTCCTTTACTGACTCAATCCACTTTTTCTTCGGTCTCCCAGCCTGTCGGTTCCCAACACACTCGCCACCTATACATCCGCTTTTTTTTTTTTTTTTTTTTTTTTTTTTTAACAAGTTCAACCTCACGGGCATAGCCCTATTCAAGGAGGGGAACTTCTCTAGGTAATTTCTACCTAGGATCCGAACTAGGATTCGAACCCACGACTTTGCCATGCGACTCCGTCGCTCTACCGTTTGAGCCACGGTAGCGGCAACCAACCGACTATCATCCATCCTTTTCATGTGACCAAACCATCTAAATATACTCTCGTTTATTCTCTCGTTAACTCCTTTCTTCACTCCACACAACTACCTAATGCGTTCGTTCCTCATTTTATCAATTCTTCTCACACCTAAAACGTCCCTAAAATTGTCCATCTGAACACATTGTAGCTTGGATCTATACCTCTTATTCCACACCATAGTTTCACTACTATACATTAATACAGGTAACATCATACCTTCATGCAAAACCCTAAAGCACGCAAGACTTAGTCCCTTTGGATTTAATTGCACCAGCCACCTTCCTACCATTCACAACTTTCCTACTACACTGCATCATCCGTTCCCTCTTCATCCAACATATATCCTAAATATTTAAACAGACACTTGTTCCATTTGCTCACCATCTAACATAACTTCCCACCTTGGACTGTCCTCACTCGCTACCATAACCTTACTCTTATCTACATGTACTTTCAAACCCCTCCTTTTATACACCCTGTCAATCCCCTCTACCAATCCTCTCAAGCTCTCTTCAGACTTGCCACTTAAAACCAAATCCTCTGCAAATAATAAGTAGGGCACCTTTCTCTCTCTTCCATTTTCCATTATTCTAACACCTTCCCACTAATGATACCATTAATTCTTTCATAACCCCATCTATATACAAATTGAATAACAAAGGAGACATAACACATCCCTGCCCCACTTCCGCTATAATATTTAATCCAATCACTTCAGCTCTCCATTTATTCTACTCATGCTGCCCACCCTTAAATTTTTTTTCTTCATACGATACTTTAGATTTCCATTCAGAAATAATATAATTATATTATATATATTATATTAGTATATATATATATATATATATATATATTATATTATATATATATATATATAGTATAATATATATATATATATATATATATATATATATATATATATATATATAGTATATATATGGTAAAAGTTATTTAACGCCCACACGGAACAGGAGGTCGGATCAAAAAAAAAAAATTTCACAGGTAGCCTCAATGATACCTGACCTGATGACCTAACCTAATTTCATCCCTAGAATATAAGTAAAAAAAAATAATTTCATAATTCATTTCGCCCCTAGAACATCTATTTATTGCATCACAGGCTACCTGAGAAAATTTTTTTGATCGACTCCGTCCGTCTGTGTTTGCATTAAGTAAACTTTGTCATATATTATATATATATATAAATATTATATATATATATAATATATATTATATATATATATATAATATATATATAATTATTATATATATATATATATATTATTATATATATATATTATATATATATATATATCATATATAACAAAAAATACGTCATTTAGTAAATATGTGCCTAAAAATAGATAAAAAAAAAGAAGGAAAAAAAATTGTTAGCCATGTCCCACATCTGTCGAAATTGGGCTACTAAAATTAGAATTAAAGAGCTATTCTTATAGGCACCTTCTACTTTAAGAGTACTTACCTTTAATAAATTGAAGTTAGTTAAATTAGTTTCTCAGTTTTGAGTTCCGCATTTTAATAATATTAACCATAGGTTCATTTTTTGTCTTGTATGTCTGTGAGTGACTGCTTGCTTGATTTTTATAACGCTTTTTTTTTTTTTTTTTGTGCGCATATTTTGGATTTTTACATTTTTAGTTCAGGTTTTAATATATATATATATATATATATAATATATATATATATATATTATATTATAATATTATATATATATATATCATATATACTATATATATA
>JABUQX010115501.1:17500-20000 GCA_015478945.1 Trachelipus rathkii | reverse complement strand
GGTCCCTCCTACTTCTAGACCAGGTATTTCTGGTATAATTCCTTCTACTACACCTGAAAGTCCTCTGCGTACCCTCAGCGATTCGTCGCTTGAGACGCCCTCGACAAACCAGGTACCCAAACGGTTGGGGCAATCCACGTAAAGGTGCCCCCAGTCCTAGTCAGGCTCATTTGTTTACTCCATATTCTGCTCACCCTCCGGGACTGCCAGCTGATACATCATTCCCGATATGTTACTTATTGCGATCCACTACCTCCGAAGCTCTTCCTGAGCAAAGAATCATTATTCTTAGCGATGTACTTGAAAAAGCTTTAGGAGTTGGAGACCCCCCAGTCACATTAATGAGAAATGGGTCTCTTCTCGTTCAAGTTACTACCCGAAATCAAAGTTCCATCTTGTCATCCTTAACGTCTCTCGGAAATATCCCTCTTATTTCCACTCCTGATGAAATAAGAAACACATCCAAAGGTACTATTTACTCTTTAGAATAAGAAAAAGAAGATATTACTGTCATTTTAAGAAATATCCAGCAGAAAAGATTTCTCATTACAAACGTTTACAGATTTCCCCCTCATCAGAACTCGCCTGCCACCCCAAATCTTCGTTTACTGCTGACCTTTAGCACCCCTTTTGTTCCTTCAGAGGTGAGAATTGGGTTTACAAGCTACAGTGTTCATGCGTTTATTCCCCGACTCAGGCGTTTTAGTACTGTAAAAATTGTGGAAGAGCCTACAGTGCCTCTTCCTTAAAATGCCCGTCTTACCTGTTTGGACATGAGGTCTTGGAGTTATGCACCATACAAAAATTGAGCAGGTGAGATGCCATACACCAGCTCAAGATAAATATCCTACAAGACCAAGGCAATCTTATGTTACAATTGCAGCAGCCCCTCTGCCTCCGCGTGTTAATCCACAGACACAAGTCCATTCCAGTATAACGCTTCCCCCCCAATTCCAGCGAGATTCAAGCAGTTAGTGTAGTCTGCAGGCCTACATTACCTATATTAACGACTATTCAAATAGTCAAAAAGCAGCCCTCGATCCAAGCCTACTCCGAGTACTAGTTTTCAACTAACCAGCAATGAAACTAAGTTGGTCCATCCTCCACATAGCTTGGAGAGCATTTTCTGCCAAGAAACTCTGCGCCATACCCTCCCAATGTGTTTCGCCAAACTCATGTAAGAGAGAGATGAGTCTTTGTCCCCTTATCCGTCTCCAGCCATTACCCCAACTCCTGAAAAAGATGTTCCTTAACAGAGCCAAAAGATTAAGCACCAAGGCAAAGATTATTCGCTAAAATATAAAACATCAGAATTTCTAAAGCAGAACACACCAACCCCATTTGTAAAAAATGCAACTCGGAAGAGACCTCGCCATAAGTCTATTCCTGAGACAAAAGGATTGACATCAATAGATTGTTCCCAAGCAACCATAGCTGTGGAACAACCACTAACCAACCCTCTGGTAGCTTGCAGGATTATTCCAGCTTTTCTGAATCTTCCTATAACTTTTCTTCCGAATTTCCTATCTCATTACTCCCTAAACGATTCCAAGCCTTAGCGGATGAAATGGATTATAGTTCCCAAATAGAGCTTGACGTGATGACCCACTCTCTTTCTAATGCTTCCTGCGCTTCCGAGAGAGGTGGATGGAAAACCGTTCAACGCAAACGCTCCAAGCGTTCTGAATATGTTGACGGCATGAAAGGGTACCAGGTATCCCATCTTAACTCAAATTGTCCAGTCTCCGAAAATCACCCTAGTCTCTAGCACTTCTTTTCCTAATATATACCGAAATAATTTGGAGGAGGGAATAAAATTCATGGCTTCTAAATTTGCTGATGACAATATAAATTGACTACATTTGTTGGAAATCTTGAACACTGACTTAACGTTCATCCTGACATGGATAAACTTCTTGGTTGTGCTGATAATTGGCAAGGGAATTTCAATATCAAAGGTTGTGAGGTATTTCACATTGGCAAATCAAATAAAGATTTTAATAATGATATAAATAGGAAATGTCAATAATTTGTTGACAAAGAAAAGAGTTTGAGTGTGGATATTAGTAGCAATTTCTGAAGTAAGAGCTAATAAAATGATAGGTATTTGAGTGTGGATATTAGTAGCAATTTAAAATTCTGAAATAGAGCTAATAAAATGATAGGTATAAACCTTAATATTTCTTACAAGAGTAAGGAAGTAATGATAGGTACTTTAGACTGTTAATTGAATGCTGTGCAAAATTTGGACCCGCTATCTAAGAGAGTACATGGAAGTTCTTGAAGTAGTACAGCGTAGAACTTCAAGAATGACTTACGATTTTGTATGAGTTTGATGGAAATGGACACGTTTTCAGTGGAAAGAAGATTTGTTAAGAGGGAATTTGATTCAAGGTTATGAAATTATTTTCATACCAACTCTACTAGGGAGACTTAGTCCTTCGTAAAAGACAATAGTAAAAAGAACGAGTTCATAATAGGTTAATAATAAAAAAATCAT
>JABUQX010115501.1:10000-12500 GCA_015478945.1 Trachelipus rathkii | reverse complement strand
CTGCTCTTTTTGAACTCTTAAGGACACTGATCTTCTGAACTCTTAAGGACACTAATCTTCTGAACTCTTAAGGACACTGATCTTCTGAACTTTCTGGTCGAGTACCACCTCCTTTGATGAGAGTTTGTGCGACTCGACTCTCCAAGCACTCATCCTTTCCTTGTCCAACTCTGACCCCAGACTTAACCGCTATGCTCAAACCTTTCATGTACTCCCTTATAAAGTTCGGTACACGTTTCCTTCATATATATATATATATATATATATATATAATATACTATATTATATATATATATATATATATCTATATATAATACTGCTTTAAATTTATATATTTAAATTTTTAATTATATATCCTATATATATATATATATATATATATATATTGCAGCTGGGGTATTTCATACATCCTTGTTTTATTCGTGCCAGAGAAGGATATCTCCATCTAGCCATCCAAATTTACAATTAATATGGGCACAGAAGGATCGATCATTTGTCCTGCAGTCTTGCATGCCCTGGTCCGAGATGACCCCCATTTGATCCCAGCCATTTCTTCCAGGGGACGACCTTCAGGTATTAGTATTATATTTATTAATTATTATTATTATTATTATTGGTGATACTAACTTCTGCCATGAAACAAATTTTAAATTTGATTTCCCTGACCAAATCCACAAATTTTCCCTGACCAAGGTGTTCGTTATTTTTGGCGTATAAATATCTATGAATCATTATTGCAGCCTATTTACAAAATTCAAAGGGTAAATGATTGCTAATTCTTCAGTTTAGAGACTGTTCATAATCATGATGAATTTAAATTTTTTTTTTTTTTTTTTAGTAATCAGCCTATACCTTCCCTATAGCCGTCCAACACACTCCTTTTTATTTTTCCCAAAAGTAAACAGTTTTATTTATACAAAAAGAAAATAAATTAAAAAGTTTACATTAATAGCCTAGTTAATAACGTCCACTGTGGACACTATGATCACAAAAGTTTAGGTTAACTTTTTCTTCTGAAGCGATCTGAATTTTGATTTATAGTGTTCTTCTTCTGTCAAAAGCTTCAGTTCAAACATCTTTCTTTGCTCTGTTCAAGTTTGTAGATCTTATGGATAATTCTTTTTTTCACCTTTTTATTCTCTTCTTCTTTTGTCTGTTTTTGACTCATTTTTATAGTGATTGATTCTTTAATATCTTATCTCCTATGAGTTGACTTAAAGACATATCGTGTACATTTGTCAACATTTTTCGTGGAATGTGTGTATTCGGAAGACCTATATGATTCGAATTAGCGCTTCATAGAGATCTTATTATATAGCAGTTGTTGCACTGTTCTTTTATGAGAAATCAGACTAAGTTCTTTACAGACTTCTCTCCTACTTTTAAAAATTGACATTAATTTTATTAGAAATAAACCCTCACTTTACACTGTCACGATTTCCACTGTGCGAAAACATTTTCAGTTCCAATTTAATAATTTGCCACAATTCCACATTAACATTGATTCCCAGCTACTATAGAAGAAAAAACTAATCAAGTCTCTTAAAAAGACCGTCACCATCCAAAAATATTTGAATTTTAATTCAAGGGGGTAGATTGAGCTTCACTGCAAAGTAGAGTGATTGTGCTTTTGCTTTCTTGAAAAAATAGGGAGCAAGTCCATGTTTAATCACATATTTACATTTCATCGGAACCCATTTTTTAAAATTTGAAGCTACCACACTAATCTGGAAACATTAATTTAATGTTTCCCCCTATATCTCCACACGAGTTTAAAGACATTTTTATCATCCACCACCTTTAATGCTCATAGTATTTCAGATCCTGTAACATCATCTTTAATGGCAAAAAAGATGAAAAACTGATGATAAACTGGTTTTGGTTGGTTATTAATGGAACACTCAGGGGGTCATTTACAATCGTTGAGTACGATTCGGAAGTTGGAATGGCAAAATGTTCAGTGCAAACACTTTCACTAATATTATTTGTATTATTAGAAAACACAACGAAAAAGTTTTTCAATGATGGTTGGTCCTGCTGAGTTTTGTTTAAATTCAAATGAGTTTCCCCTCCTGAATGTGAAACTTCGGCTTTGCGTCCCATGTTAGATAGATTAACAAAGTTCTTTTTACATGCTTTACAGGATTGCCTTTGGAACTATCAGGCCTTACCAACCACCTTGATAAACTGTGGCGTTTCAGTTTGACGTTCTAAACCACTGGTCGTTTAAAGTTAGTTTTTTTGTTTGAAAGCCATTTTATAAATAAATAATTAAATATCTTGGCTCCCCAGCGATCCACAAGCCCTTACGCTGCAGATTCCTCCATTTCAAAAAACATTTCTTCAAAAAGCCTAGTTGAGCTTTTCGAGACCTCGCAGCGGGTGATTTCCGATGCCGCGGTCATGGATCGTCCGCTTACAGTCTTAAAACACAATCCCATATTTACCAATCACTTCAATTCGAAAGGAGAACTGGGACAACCTCTATGAACAGAATAGG
>JABUQX010115501.1:0-5000 GCA_015478945.1 Trachelipus rathkii | reverse complement strand
ATACTAGACTGTGTTGGAACGGTTCCAAACTTATCGTTTTTGTGGAATATGTTTAAATTAGGAAAAAGAGATGAATTTTTATTAGCGTATGGGAATTTTGGAAGAATTTGTGGAACTGATTTAGAATGAAGAGTTACGTGGGTTAGTGAGATGAGTTGAGGATGGGTTAATGCAAAAACATTATATATGAAATGAAATAAGATTGCGATTATTTGAGAAATTAGATTGGTGACAGAGTTTGATCTGTTTGCTGACTTTGATGCGTACACTCATTCCGTCAGTGCCGAAGAAAGAGATCCCCATTAATCCTCTATGATCTTATCGCTTAACCTCCGTTACCTTTCCAAAATTTGACAACACCCTTATCCAGAAGATCTTGGAAACATTTCTTGGTCTTCTTATCTTATTACTGGTCGCAATACTTTTGTGTCTTAAGCGCTTTGATGTAAGGCTTCTTCTCTTTCTTCTAATTCTTCCGCTTCCTTTTCTTCCTGAAGTTTTTCACGAATCATTACCTGGTTTCTATTTCTGTGCTAAAGGAACATCCCCGATAAAGGTCTGCCACAAAGAATCGATTTCCAAACTCTCTTATTCGAGATCTGAGCTTTCTTCTCCGGGTCACTTTTCCTATCGTTTCGTAAGCAGCGATGTTTGTAAAATGACAACCATTCGTCTTTCAATATATTAATAATTTAAGCGATGCTCCTCAAAATTGCCCTAACTTCAACTTTTTTGTTTTTACTTACTTATTACTTTTCTCTATCACTTCATCAATATATCCACTCCTGTGCCAAACGACCTCCACCCTTTCATTACTTTTTTTCAACTTGAAAAGATGTCAAGCCCCAACAAGCCAAAATAGCTCATGATAGGAAGGTAGCTTTTGAGCAACCTATCTTTTGAACACTTTTTTTTTTAATTGGACAATAATAGTGTCCAATTTTCAGTTCCTTCATCTCTCCACTCGTCATAATCTCCTGTACATAAATTATAACATATTCCTCGATAGCATAGAACCTAAAACCTTCTCTGTGACTTCACTCTACTTCATGTTATCCTAAACTATTCAAGTCATTTCAATATCAATAACACCGTCTTTACCTCAGCTATTTAATATATATAATATTACATAGTTACTCAATTACTAATTTTTCATTTTTAGAATACACTTAAAATACAAAACAGTGAATGATATATATAGTTACAGTAAAAGGGCTTTTTTTGTTTCATGCTATTTAATAAAGAATGGTGAATTAATTAAGAATATTGAAGTTATAAGTCTAAGGAAGTTCTGTTTAGGTGCGGGACCTTTTTTTATCAATCCTATTACTAAGCAGCGTGTTACTCTCAGAGATCAGGTATGGACAAATGTTCTACTGGCTTCAATCACCACTTCCCTCTGAATGTAATATGTATGATTAAAAGCGCAGCAAAATTTTTGGTTCTCTAAACGGTCTTCTTAATTAAGTGAGTAAGTAATAGATGAGATAGATAATGAATGAGAAGCTAATCATATTAAGTGAATATATACATTGTTCAGGCTATTATAGAATTAATAGTAGTACTGAGAGTAACTAATAATAAGGATACCATAAATAAAAGGTGAATTAATACTACAATAATTATATAAACTGTTCTGTATAGACTTTTGAACACAGAGTACATTAATTGAATCGCGCAACAATAGACTGGTATCACGATGTTCTGTTGAAGTTACGTTAGATCGAGCTTTGCTCTTTAGTCATAGTTGGCCTAGTTCTATTGTATATACGCGCTAATGAAAATATTCACTATGCAGGGACCATTAAATGTGTCAACGGGTTGGTTCAAAGTTTGCTGCAGTCATACGTTGAGCTATTAAAATTCGTACCACCAAATTTCCTCTATATCCTGCATCGTGCGAATTTATGAGACCTGGGCACATAGATATAGGTTAATACTGCTTTAAGAATTGACACGAAAAGGAGAGGTGTTTAAGTCTGGTATGAACGACTTATGTCGAGAATTGCGGGCACTAGCAAGGGTTCATTTCCGCTCCTTCATGAGACTAAGGGTCGTCTCTTCCCTCATTTAACCATGGTCTCCAGAGTCTCTGCCTATGTCCTCTCTATTTTCTGGTTATATTGCAAGATGCTTTAGTGACCTCATGACGTTCTTGTGTTATCTCGTGGTGGAACTGAATAATTTACATCTGCTTCTTCCACACTATCTCCTGCTCAAACCTTCGTTTCGTTCTCATTGTTGCCAGCTTGAAGTATAACTCGTGCTGCGTTAAGATGAGTATTAGCTCCTGTCGCAACTATCCGTTAGCTTAATTAAACGACTCCCTCCGTGGGTTGCTTTCATTACAACCAGACGAAAGTTGCCGCTCTTAGACCCTTGTCCTTGGGTCTGTGGTGGCGCACTACTAAGACAATTAATCTATCTATGGAGCTCTCTTAACAACGAATTAAGAGTCTATCTTGCTTACCCAGCAACTTGCTGTATGAATTGTTCCCTCTATTTCCTACTTGATAGTTCTTTTTATAATTCTCCAACTGAGAAAGGCCATATTTCTCTTCTCGGCCCTCTATTTTCCCACCCATAAACTACAAACCCCCAGTGAGGGATACTGCTCTCATATGCATTTCTCTCCGTTAACTCTCAACGTCATTGCTTGTCCTTTACAAATACACGAAGAGAGTGTCCCTCTGGTTGCTTTATGCAGTTGTGACAATTATTTATCAATGAATTGTTATTTCTGACGTCGCATGATATGACGCCCGCCTCGGAAAAGAGAAGATATTCTGATTAAAAAAGTATTAGGGAATGACGTTAGAATGATTGGCATCTTCAACAAGATAGAATATTTCAATATCTATATCACCCATAGTTTGATTATGTTGAGAGTGTGCTTCGCGAAAGTGTGTTTATACACAACCCGTCTCCCCCTCAGAGATGCTTCGAGGCATACTTCTCTCTTTACTGTCCTTCTTCACTAAAATACTCTTCAGCATTCATATGTCCATATCCGATATCTTCTAGTATTAGGAAAGCACATTCTCACATCCTTCGCGTATCGCAGAAACTCACCATATTCGCGCTATTATAAAAGGAGAAGGAATCCAGCATTCTCTCCTTCCCTATATCATATTCGCAATACAAGACTTTTTCCGCTTGCATAATTCGGCTATCTAGATCTTTGAAAAAACCGCTGCTCAACTCTCACTCTTTAGATTATCTGGAAACTCATTCCTTTCTTTCGATAGCCAGTACGGCTGTTCAAGCGACTCTGATGGATCTCTTGGCTGGCGATAGAGGTTATATATTACTTGATCATATCTAGAACCGAAGCTCTGTATATAACAGAGTTTTTTCAGAGCCTCCTCAGCGGCAAAGGAACTACGGGCCCGGGACATTGACGGAAAAAATTTGTGGCCGCGTTCGACAATATCCAAAGAATTTGGACGAGTTATGGCCACGCGTCACTGCCTCTCCAACCTCTCCTCCTTTGGGTTCCTTCTTTCTTCTCGTTGTGACCTTAATTATTCTAGTAGCTTTTTGTCAAATCGCCTGTCAATTGTCATGTTCGTGATGGGAGTCGAATTTCTTCTCTCTTTTCTGTCAAAATTACTGTCATGGTAGTTCCTCAGCAGGTATACATGTAGCTATTATTGCATCCTACTTTGATTTCCTAGTTTTTCATTAATGATTTTTTACTACGAGCCGTGCATCAATCACTATACTAATTACATACTCAATCCATACTCATGAGTCTTTAGCCTCGTATATGACGTCAGAATCCCATTTCATTCTTCAAAACCTTCCCATATACAGAGTGTTCTGCTCCCTTCTCTTTATTTACCTTTTCTCTTATGAGAGAAAGTGTGGCCGTGCTCGGGTCTTAATACATTCCTATATTATCTATTCTCATCACTGATCTGTGGAATAAGCGTGTTAATTTTTTTTCTCTTGCGAGAATAGAGAATCTATACTCTAAAATCTATTTGGTGATAATTCCGATATCTCCTTATATAAGAAGGACACCAATCGTCTTTGCAAATCTCCTTACATAAACTATCAGCGATTTACTAACTTTAACACTAATTCTCTTTCGACCAGCGTTGTCTATCTTCCGTTCTCTCCTAGTCTCACTAATACCTTATCAAACCATCTCCTTGGGCACTTCATACCATATAATATTTAAACCAAAACAAAACATTTAGTTTCCTCGAGGAATAGCCTCAGATCAGCTAACTGGTGTTAAGCTATCTCAGGCGCCTGCAACCTCAAACAGAAACTGGTTGACTCTCCTGTCTCTCATAAGACTGCCGAGATCATTACTCTCTTGTGCTCTCTTTCCCATTCTAGTGCACACAGGCAAAGAAAAAAACAAGTTTGACCCACATGACCGCCCTTGTAACTTGTAGTACACTGCCTCTCATATTCATCGGGATGTGTGGAGCAGGGCATCTATTGTTTTACCTGGCCCTTTTCTTGTGACATCAGTGTATCAGAGAAGTCTATCAAGTCCAAAATGGCACTGTAAAGACTACGTGTACGTGATAATAAACTGTAGTTTATCTTCTATTCTCTATCAAGGCAACTGGTCCCAGCCCGTGCAAGTGCTCGAGGTGGACGTAACTTAACATCATTTGAGCGCGTCACAGCGAGCGACCTTTACTGTACGTCCCTCGGTTAGCACCAAGGATGCACTTTTTCCACTTGACTTGTTTCTACATTGTTATTTCAGAATCACTGTGAAATTCCAGGCTAGTTTGCTGTGTATCGCTTCCTTCTCTTTTCTCTTGCCCCAATCTCTTCTGATCTGCTTTTGTGGAATCTACACTTCGTCCATCTCTTGTATGTTCCTCGTGTATTTAATATTCACCCTCACTTTAAAGTCCTGCGTTCTGGTTGACTCATCGGCGTTAATTTGCGCTTGAGTACGAGTGAAACTTAGGTTGCACGGACTATTACTTAGAGCCATGTATCATATATTTATAGTATGCTGTATTACG
>JABUQX010115500.1:0-17327 GCA_015478945.1 Trachelipus rathkii | reverse complement strand
TCCTGATTGGAATGAAAGATTGTCGTTTCTTGAGAAATACTATGATATTGTAAGCAAATGCCAATCCGCCTCCCCTGAGATGGCTTGTATATATTATGTTTTTCGAAATTATGATAAATGTATACATTTATTTTACTTACTGTTTCTTAAGGCTGTGGATCGATAAGAGACGCTAATCTGTATTACTAGAATCGTATAAATAGTTAAAAACAAGGAATAATTAGATCTTTTCGCTTTCATTGTTGTTAACCAAAGGTGTATATAGTTGGTATTGCGTGCCCTATTTATATATCGATCAATTTTATATATGTGTTAGTAATTTATTTGTGTAACCAAGTAGTGTTTTGTTCTATGTTTTATTACAAAAGTGAAGGTAATCATTGATTTCAAATAAAATTAGATTATAAATTGCTTGGTATAAAAATTTAGTTTCGTTATTGTAAAGATAAAGTCGTAATTAAGTTTGTCTTAAAAGCCATTTGTGATTATATGTATTCTATGTGCATTGATATACAGAGGTCGTCGTGCCAATATTTGCAGTTTGTAAGGTGCATCTTTGAATCGTTGCCTAATGTTACTGCAGTAGCTTGTATTTAAAATAATTTATTTTCTGAAGTTCCAATAAGTAAATTGGTACATAAATATAAAAACGTTTGTGAGTTTTAAAATATTATTGATTAACATATGATTAACGTGTACAGCCACGATTTGTTCAATAAAGAATTATTTATTTACTAATTGGCAACTCGTTTGCATTAGAGTAACTTTAAAGTAAACAGCTGATCTTGTATTGTGTGGTCACATTGACAAATCGACAGCTGTTTTAAATTCAAAATTTTGATTAATTTTTCAAGTGAAGTTTTAAATACTTATCAAAATCTCCAGTCTCTGTAATATTTTTCTTAAGAATTTTATTTATTTATATACATTTTGAACATAAATATTTATCTAATTTATATATACATTATTTTATATATGAGTATAATATTAAATTAAATTAAGAAACATTTTTTATGTTAACTTGTGTTTTGCATATATACAATGATGCACATATAAATGTACATATCGAGTTATATATATAATATATATTATATATATATTATATTATAGATATATATAGAATATATTATATATATATATATATTATATATATATTATATATATATATAATATATATATATATTATATATGTCATTGATCTGTATTGCAAAGAATATTCAAGCATAAAATAATATATTTGATACTGAGGTTCTATCTATTCAGTGTACATGTATGTAGATACCTACAGACATCTAACTATATGTGCATGGATGCATAAAACCTATCTTGTATAAAAGCATAACACAATTCATTTATTTTTTTTTATTAAATATTTGCAAACCTATTCCAGTAGTTTTCTTGAGTGTTCCCAAAATTCATATTTTTTGTTAATTTAAATATTTCAAAGTAGCCAACTATTTCAGTCTTAAAGGACATGAGTTCATGATCAAAGTATGTGATCAATAAAACAGGTAAATTCTTGATACGAATAATATTGACTGAAACGATTTTCACATAAAGCAACGAACCCGGTCAGACCGTTGTTTCACTTGGAAGATCTCAGGGAGATAGAAGTGGTGAGTTTAAGTATAAAGTGATTGCTAATTATTGCACAGGCGGTGACTCATTCAACAGAGCATTCTAAGATACTGTTTACAATAAATAGTTGAGAATCTTTAGAAAGTGATAGTTAGTTGGATTGTCAAGGGGCCTGGCCAAGCATTGTTTATCAGTCTGAAAGAAGTTTTGAACATATAATTAATATCTTCAACCAGTCCATTAAACTATATAAAACCAAAATTGTACCATTTCAAGTGTATAACACATATGATAAACAATTAAACTCAGTTCTTAAGAAAGCAAAGAAGAAATACTACTCGAACAAATTTCAGGATTGCAATAAAGACCCGAAAGCGACTTGGAGTTTAATCAACAAATTAATCAACAAAAAGAAAACAAACACACAATCTATAAATGAACTGGATATAAACAGTCAATTTACAGCCAACCAGAAAATGATCGATGATGGACTAAACGGGTACTTTATAAACATAGGTAAGAAAATCTTGAGAGTCAAACAAATATCATTTGAAACTTTTCTACCAGTCTACGAGACACATTTTTCCTTTGTTTATATCACAGACTTGGAGGTAAAGAAAGTAATAACTGGATTAAAGAACAAAATATGTTGTGTATACATTCTATCCCCAACCACATCCTCATAATAATAGTCACCCCTTTATAACACTTGTTCAAAGAACCATTTTTGACAGAAATTTTTCCAAAATGGTTTCAAGATAGCAAAAGTGATCCCAATACCTAAGAAAGGAGACCCTTCCCTAGCAAATAATTACAGTCCAATAGCTATCACAAATACAATTATAAAAATTTGAAAAAAAATTTTCATCAACTTAACAATACTTTAGATCAAACCAAGGCTCACGCGACTCACAGTTGGATTTAGAAAGGACCCTCAAATTCTGATGCACTCATTTGTTTAACCGAAAAATTTTACGAAAATAAAGACTCCTCCCAGCTATTATTACTAGATTTCACAAAAGCCTTCGACATGATTGATCAAATGACATACATAAGTTAAAATATACAAAATGGATTATGGACAAACTCTGCAATAGTTTAAATTTAAAAGCCTACTTAAAGGAGAGATCTTATATTATTATTATTATTATTATTATTATTATTATTATTATTTATTATTATTGTATTATATTATTATTATTATATTATTATTATATTATATATTTATATTATTATTATTATTATTATTATTATTTATTATTATGACAATATCTTTATTATTCCTTCATATTATTATTAATACTATGTAGTTATATATTATCATTTTATTATTTTAATACGTATTATTAGTAGTTATTCGATACCACAGAATATCTTCATTTTCAGTAATAATAACCATTATTACCCTGCTGTTACCTTGGCTATAACGATTTTTATAAACGCAGCATTAATAGAGTTATTATCTTAATTACTAACATACCATAAGTTTTTACTATAATTATTATTATTATTATTATTATAATTTATTAATATTATTTTTTTTTCATTGGCCCTAAATTGTCCCTATTATTACATTATTAGTATCATAATTTATTAAAATGGTAAATATATCACATTAAGTTCAATCCCTAAACACAATAACGAAATTAAATTAATGTATACTTTTTATTATATTGGCTCAAAGACACAACCACTGTTTTGCAATTAGTAATCCCTTTTCCAGAAAATGTATATCAGTAAGTGTTGAATTATATAGCTAAAACCAAAAAATAAATCTTTAAAACATTGTAATATAAAAGTGTTTGTTTATTTTCTGAATAAACATGTTGGAAATTATATTATTATTATTATTATATTATTCATTATTATAGTATTATTATTATATTATTATTATTATTATTATTAGTATTTTATATTATATTTATTAACATAATACCATCTTTCTGCATCTCATTGACTGATTTGAGTGATTTCTAGTAATGTGCACGATATGCAATTGCTCCTTTGTTAGAAAAAATCCCTTAACCTATAAAAACTTTTCCAGTGGTAGATAATTCCGACTTTACCATTCGATTCCAGAAAATGAGTAGTTGTCCCGATTCCTCATAGATAGTCGGATAGACTTATACTGTAGATCTCACTTGTATTACGCTAAGATATATAAATCCTGATACTTTGGAATCTTATTCCTTCTATTTAATTTCAAAGCATAAGCTTGGCACCTCGAGGTTAACTGCGTAACTGACTTTCAACCTTCTGATAATGGTCATTTTTCCTTAAAGAGTCTAAGGAGATCTATGGGAAACTTGCATTTAAAAGATTTTGACAGAAGTTTACCCGTATATGGATGCAATGCTACTCTCTAAAATCTTCTACTTTCCACTTTCACTTTGCTTTACCCATCCGTTTTGTCGATAAATCGTTCCATTGACCAGAGCAGTGTTGTGAGAACGATACAAAAATTCACATCAACATCCAGCATGATCTATCACATGTCAATTAAGATAACACACATGCAAAGTATATTGTACTTCTAAGTAAGAAACTTTGAACTATAAAGAAGATATTGTTTTAGAACGGAGGAACAGATCAGTCTGGCTCGCGGATCAGTGGGTCGTCCAGACAATATATTGAGGTAAAGGATATTACTTGAAATCAAATCAACAAAGCAAACAAGTTCGGTGAAATTTAATAATTTTCTCGTTGCCTCAGACTATTTGATAGAATTTAAGAATAGCAAAACTATAATGGAATGATTAGCAATTCCACACTAAAAGACACCAATAGTCAATCTTTTGAGACCACAAAAACAGTTTGAAGTCGAAAATTGGAATCATTGTCGGAAAACAGATAGTTTGATTTTACAACCCTGCTTGCATATGTACAGAAATATGTTAAATAATGTTTAAACTGATGGATGACCTAGTAATAGTTATGTTGTTAATAAGTAATTATTGAATCTTTATCTTTTTAATATCCTTTCGTATTTCAGTTACTTTTAAAAAAAAAAATAATGTAAAATCAAATAATATTCTAGCTCAAGAATTTGAAATAATGTCTAAATTTTCTTTAAGGAACCATAGCAGAGAAGTTTTTTAAAATAGACTTAATGACATTAAAATCTTAATACAATCAAAATATAATTAACTACCTAACCCACATTTATAAGTAAAATTATATAAATGAAAACAAATTCCTTGAACAAAAAAGTACGTTTCCAAGCAAAAAACTAAACTAAAAACATTTACTTTCTATGAAAAAAAAAACTTAAAAACATAATTTGTATAAAACTTTTCAGATAGCGTTGAAAAACCCAATAAAGAAATTTTTATATCCAATAAATATTAAGTATGTTTACAGGACAATTCCGGTTCGGACGAGCCAATGCCTCAATCCTCTCGTATCTCTAATTGTGGCGTTAAAACGTGGTGGTTTTCAATGACTCAAAAACACAGTTTCTTGATCAATCTACTCTACATAATCATCAGCACAACTATAACATTTCTTCTAAAACACAACTCAAGCCGTTCTCTAATATTAATATTCTTGACGTTTCCTTCTCTTATGACCTTAACTGCAAAGGTCAATTACTTCTCTTTCTTAACAAGTTTCAAAGAGGTTGAATGTTTTGACCCTGATGCTTCGGAGTTTCTTCTCATATCCCTGTTACTTACCCTGTATTGGGGCGTTGTTCGTCCTTGTATGGAGTATGCTTTACATATCTATGGTGGCTCCACACATACTGTTCTACAGTCTAGGCCCTAGACTCTAAGATATTTCGAATTGTTAACTCTCCTACTTTCATTCTCTCCAACATTTCTCGGGCCATCGAACAGTTGTATCATTTTTGTTATGCCATTACCATTGCAATGGACACTGCTCTTCTCACCTCTCTAGTCCAGAACCTGCTCCTCCTTTGAAAAGATCTCGTGCAATTCATCTTTCCGCACAGTCTCATCCTTTCAACCGCCAATCTTTCATGTACTTAACTAGTAAATTCTGGACTTTGATATGTATTCGATATATAAGGAGTAGAGGGGGGAGTCAGGAAGCACGGAGTAGGCTTCATAATAGGGCAGACGTCGATCCTCCTCTCCTCATCATCTCCAGGGATCTCTCCTCTTTCACCAAGGTCGCAATAATTAAGCGTAGTGCATTAATCTTAAAAACATTATTCAAGTTCATGGTCCAAATGTTTCCGGGGTCTGTTACCTAAAGGTCCTTGTCTACTTCCGAGGCTGATCCTTTATATATCTATATATAGTATATATATATATATATAGGTATAATTATATATATTATAATATATATATTATAATAATATATTATTATATATAATATAATATATATATATATATATATTATTACTATATTTACGCGGCTTGCGGAGCTGGAGCGGAGGCGCGGGAAGCGGATGCGTTTTTCGGAGCCCGCATTAGGGTTTTGGGTGGAGCCGGAAGCCGGAGCGAGGCGAAATTTTTGGGGGGATTGGAGCCGGAGCCGGGAGTCGGAGCCGAAATTTTCAGGGGGACCCGGAGTCGGAGCCCGGCACAAAAAGAGGCCTGTCGGTCGGAATCAAAATTAAGTATTATTAGTTTTATTACACAGGTGTTATATATTATTATATATATATATATATATTAATATATATTTATATATATATATTATATATATATATATATATTTATATATTATTATATTAATATATATATATATATATATATATATATAAATATATATTATATTATATATAATATATTATACTATATTATAATTAATTGAGGAGATCACCTCAAATTCTTATATTCCAATATTTCAATTATATATATATATATATATATATATTATATATTATATTATATTATATATAATATGGATATATATATATATAATATATATATTATATTATATATTATATATATATATTTATTTATATACTATATTATATATATTTCTCTTTTTTCCAGAAATTTGATTATGTATATTTATTTATTCAATAATAAAAAGGTTCGGGTTATCTTAGTTAGATAACGTTTAATTAATTAGTGTTTAATATTCTTAGACAAAATTGCATGTCAATAAGTAACCAAAATCGAAAACACCGTCAATGTATATAAATATCAATTGACTTTTTTATCACTCTGATGATAAAAATACTTTCATCTTGGTTAATCTCGGAAAATAGTTAACACGGCAGTTTGTGGGAAAACACAGTCAAGTTGATATGCAACAAGAGTCTACCTAATACAGTTACTCATGTGGGTAATACAGTCTATTGATCTTTAAATTACATGCGACATTTAAAACGCTATCATCCAGGGACATTGCCGCAATTGTAAAGAAGAAACATATCGTTTATAGAATTTTGGAATAAAAGATTTATTTCAAAAACTCAGACTAAAGTTGGAATTACTTTTTCAGTTGCCATAAACTTGTTCTTGTCTATGTTAAGTGAAAAATTCAAAATACAATTGATTTAAATGGTTGTTAAAGATAGTAGGAGCATTAGTTTTCTTTGCTGACCAGGATTTAAAGAAGAGCTGTGTAGGAGTGACGGAGCACTGTGGCTTAGAACTGGAGCCCTTTAGACTGGGAAAAATATTTGTAAATAGGGTTCTAGAAGAAAAATAACAAAAAAAAAGCTTAGAAATTGCATAAAGGGACGCTTTGTGCAATTTAAAAATGGATCTTACACATGGGGCAAAGCTAAATTATTTTTGTCAAATTATTTTATATATGTGGACGAAGATAAAAAAAATATTTCTTTAAAAACGTTAGCAGTAAAAGAAAAAATACTCAGATTTCAGGCGAATATTATTAAGAATTTGCTACTGGACATCTTAAAGAATTCCGAAATCAAGAGCCAGTAATTAGCTTAGTTACTGAAAACGGCATCGAACATGATCAGTACGATTGAAAATTAATATAGGGACAATGGAGGGTGAGGACTTCGGAAGCTGGTAATGTGATAATGATTTTATTGAATGTCAAAACAAGAAGTAATAGTTGTTTTTCAGAATGAACTTGATAAACTATGAAAAGACTAAGTTTCGATGACATTAACTTAACATTGCACCCATGAGATGTGGAGTTCATACTTTTACGTTAGGCAGTGCGCGATGGTCTCCACAATACTCATAGAGAATCTTATAAGCTGGGCGAGACAAATAGCAAAAGCAGCACGTACCCCAAAATCAATGGAAGTTCTTAAAGAATCAAACTGCCAAGTGGGCATCTTAGGTCAGGAGAAAGGATGGAGTAAGAACATGTCTTATGCTCTTAAGGGCTTGCTGCAAGCTAAGATTATAGTAGTAGATATGTGGCTGCGCGTATGTTCGAACTTGTCCTCTCTCCGAACAGTAGTGGGAACAATCGACACTTCGAAGAATTTATTGGGAAAACCCATTATTTTACAACAAAAATTTCAATCAAAAACTTGACTGCAGGAAATTTTTTTATAGGGAACGGATTTGGTAGGGCAATTCACAAATAATATCCATGAAATTTAGAAGGGAAGAAAGTTTAATGATAAATAAAATATTTTTTGTTGACATCTTTGTGGAATCTTTCCCAGAACTGAAGATTGATATTTTAAAGCTAGGAGTGTTCCTTTGTAAACTAGGACTTTAATGAAATCAACCGACTATCGAAGAAAAATTGGCCGGAGTCAGTTTATAGGTTAGCAGATATATCAGGAATCCTGCCCTGTAGAATTTTTGTCAGATTTAAGATGAAGAAGTCAACATTTGCCAGATAATGGGAAAAATTGGAGCATGCAGAAATAGACATCTACTAGTAAAAGACATTCAATCTAAATAATCTTCTAGAAAAATAAAAAGGTAGAATTCCATTAGTCATTAGATGGAATAATGAAATCGACCGGAAATCAAGGTTAATAGTTAAAGAGGCAATCAATTGTTTAATCTCTAAATTTTGCAGATGCCGCTTGGCACAATTAGCACGGCTTTGCCTCTATTCGAGTGAATGTTAGAGCTATTTCTGCTTGTAAAATAATAAAATCGGGATCTAGGAATCGTTAAAGGAGGATTTTTTGATGAAGTTTTTTTTGTGTTTGAATAATTTTATATTAATATGGTCGGGCTGTTCAAAGAGAAATTATTTTAAAAGTTAGGAAGAAAGTGAATTATATTATACTATATATATATAATGTTTTGATATTATATGATATACTACGGTATATATATATTTTTATGATTATTATATTTAAATATTAAAATAGTATTATATATTAAAAAGATATAACAATATTTATGGGTTATATATATAGTGAATAAATTGTTTTGAATTAAAATGTTGATTGTTGATATACTATGTTTCAGGCAGCTCATAGTTCAAGGAGGAATTATTTTAAACTTTAGGATGAATCTAAAATAAGATTTTTATTTCTCTTTTTAGGAAAAAAAGTAATAAAATTATATTACGTAACTGTACAGGGAGTTCATCGGAGATTAACATTTTAGGTTGACATTGTCGAGTGAAATTTAGGAAGAATACGAGGTGATTCCTTTTTCTGTATTTCTTAAAATTCCTATTTTCTATAAATTATATAAAAACGTATTTTTTTAAGCTATAAAGAGTGTCATTAACAAGCTATTATAATTTTATCATATCCAAAATTTTTGTATCAGATTATATTGGGAGTGTTAGTGGACTGTAATGGAGAAGGAATTATAACTAGTGGGGTTGCAGCCGGAGCCGGAGCCGGTGCGAATCAATTTTAAGAAAATTCCGGGGGCCGGGTATTTATAAATGATGCTGTAAGAATAGGAGCTCGGGGTATGAATATATTTTAAAAATGATTTAGAGCGGAGCCAATTGGTGTTAAATCTTAAATGCTGGGAGACCAGATGACGAAAAAATATATTGCACGGCTCTTCGCAGCCGATGTTAATTATTAATATATCCTATAATAATATGATAACTATTATATATTATAATATATAATATATATATAATAATAAATATATATATAGATATAATATATAATTAAATATATTTATGAAATATAAATTAACATGAAGAAGATGTAATAATATAGATAATTAATTACTATAATATTAATATTAAATATAATAATAATATAATAATATTAATATATATGTATTATATTATTATTAATTAATTATAATAATAATAATTAAATTATAATATAAAATTTCATCTACTATCAGACGTAGTATAATAATATTAAATAATATATAATATAAATTAATATATAATTTAATAATGTAAATAATAATAATTATAATATAATATTTAAATATATATATATAAAACATAATATAAAATATTAAATTGAATATTTTAATATTTCCTATTATATATGTTAATAAATACTTAATTGTAAATAACTCACACAAAATAATATATATTTATAATTAATTAATATTAAATTAATATTTATATGAATTTAAATATATTTATTATAGTAATTATAGTATATTTAAATATCCCCCCCCCCACACACATTTGTAAAAGTTTCACGATATTATATTATACTACATTATTTTTAAAAATCTGGAAAAACTAAGGCTCTTTCATAAATATTTCATAATAAAAAAAAATGTCAACACAGTGAAGTTTAAAGTAAATAGCACTAGAATGTATGTGAATCGAGATGAAGGAGTTGTTGTATAACTTGGCCGGAAAAAACGTTACTATAGAGTTTTGTCTAGGGGGTATAAATCTTTTAATACAAAACAGAGGTGATGTACAGGTTACGTTACATCGGTTACATTTTGGTTAGAAAGTCACTCGTTTTTCGAAAGCGTTTATCGCCTTTAAAAGTTTACTCGTTACAATTGTAATGCCCATTACTGTAGACGTCACCGTATCCATGTTAACGCGTTAGGCTCAGTGCCTTACACCCTCTAGATATGATTAGTATTGGGGGCTGGAGGGTTAATTAAAAATAATTATAAAATATTATATAGTTGTAGTCTATTATAGTTTAAAAGTATATTATTTGTGTATAGCGTAATGGATTCAACGAATATATTATTTATTTAGTTATATTTTTATTAATTAGATTGAATAATAATATTAATTGAACAGGGCGTAAACAGTATACACGAACATTATACCAGTAAATCATGTGAGTGGCTATATATACAGTATACATTATATTAAACAGGTTTATAAGAGTGGTAGTATATATATAATTATATATGTAATTTTTATTATAATATATTATATATTACATATATATTTTTATATTTAATTATTATTATGTATATAAATATATATATAATTTATGTATACTGTAGAGCTAGCGACCAAAACATTTTGAGACGGCAAGAAAAATATTTTGCTGGAAGTTACAAAGGAATTTCTGTTCGATAAAGAAAAGGGTTAAGTAAACGTTTTTTTCAGAAATTCTTTAGTGGCAAAGCTTTTGGAATTATGCCAGAAGCTTGGCACTAAACAATTTTCTTAAAGGAACTAACTTAATATACCAGTTTTAAAACTAATCATGATATTGATCGGTATGGGGTAGATATCCTTATGGTTCAATAAATCATTATATCAGAGAATAAGGGAGGGATTATACGTAGGACGGCTCTGGGGGTATCTGGCAGAGTCAAGGAATTAGACTCCAGAAATTGTAAAGAAATTGAGCAAAGCATGCCACAGGTAAAGAAAAAGGTAATCAGTCTACATGGTGTTTAATTTTCCCGGCATAATTTTGGGCGGGATTCCTTGTACTAATGGACCATAGTAGTTCAGTATATTTTTTATAATTGTATACTGAGATAACTCTTTTGAGCCAGATGATCATGAACACAAGACTACGATGCACTATTTGACTTAATATTAACTAACGATGAAAGTCTGGTGGTGAAGTTAGAGTTGAGGAGAAATTAGGAACTTAGTGACATAATATAATTAGATTTTAATATGAATATGATTATTGGGCCCAAATTGCAAGTTAAGAAGGGTCTTTTTAGATTTCGAATGGTGATTGAACTTTATCAAATGCTAGTATAATTGACTGGGATAAAAGTTTAAAGACCAAATGTTTATCATGTGGGAAAATTTTAAAGCAATTTTGCGTAAACTTTTTAGAATGTTTTAAAGATAACGCGTCAGGTTTTACAAGTGGCAATGTTGATGTTGAATGCGATAGAGATAAAGATGTAATGTAAAGCTGTAGATGTTTTAAAATTTCATGGGTAGTAATAGGGAAGATGATTTAAAATTATAGGAAAATAGAAACGAATTAACAGTCCATAGGAAGGAAAGAGAGAGGAAGAATTAAATTGTGGAATAGTAAAAGGAAGGCGAAGAAGTTTTTAGCTTTTTAATTTTAAAAGTAAGAATAGGGAAATTGGTCCAATTAAAATTGTGAAATTTAGTGAGTTCAGATAAGGAAGTTGGTCACATTTTCAATGCTTATTTTGCTCAAGCTGTTTATTCATGAGGAAGATTAAGATAACTAGTTGGAGACTATGTTCTTGTTTGCATGTACTAATAGACTTACAGTTGTAATTGGACGTAAAAGATATTAACGTTTTAATAAAACTATAAAATTTGATCCAGGTAGAGCTGCAGGGCCTGATGGGATAAATGGTAGAATTCTGAAAGAGGGTAGTACCAGCATTGCACAGGCACTGTATTTGATTTTTAAGTGTAACATTTGGTGGGTCCTGAATGACTGGAAAAAGCCATATGTTTGTCTATTTAATAAGAAGGTAGTAGGAAGAATTTGGAAATTATTGGCCAGTCTAGCTTAACATTCTAGGTTGTAAAGGTTCTGGAATGGTATTTCAAGAAGTTCATATAGAAAATATTTAGAAGATAACAAGGTATTGGTATGACTCCCAGTATGGTTTTAGAAAGTGTGTTCGGAATCATGGTCAGAACCAACCATTTTAGAATTTATGGAATAGCTACATTACTGACTGCATGACCGAGGAGATCATGATTGATATTGTATACTTAGACTTTATGTAAGCTTTTTGGATAGGTTCCCTAAGGCTGATGAACATGTTATTGCCAATGTGGTAATAGGTGGAGTGGTACATGGTGGTTGGTTGCATTAAAGAGTGGTTGTGGAATAGAAATGCTGTGTACATATAAATGGTACTAGGGGAAATGTGCATCATCGGAGAAAATAGGGAATGAGTGGTCGTCCTCAGGGATATCATGTTGGCTGGGTGGGGGCCACTAGATTGTTCCTCATATATTTAAGAAATATATAGAAGGGTACTTAAATGCAAGGTTTCTAAAGTTTTCAGCAGTGATAGAAGAGATGGCCACCTAGTTAGGAATGTGAAGGATGCATAAGATCAAATGATCTTGATAACTTCTTGGGTGGGCAGTTTTTTTATCAAAAATGTAATTTTAATAGTTTTAAAAAGAGAAAAATGGGTAAGTACTAGTTCTTAAATTAACCTCAAAATAATAAGGGGTTAAAGAAAACTACCATATGAATGGGGATTGGCTTGAGTTTGTGGATCAAGGAAATAGATTTAGGTGTGATTATAATTTGTACTCTGTGTTGAAATGTAGCTAATCAGTGTGTGGAAGCTAGAAATAAAGCTAATAAGATGCTGGCATATTAATTCGCAACTCGTCTGTTCTCACATAGTGCAAGAGTATGCAAGATCATGCCTTGTATAATAGCTATGGTCTCGGGGGCAGTAAGAGGTATATCGTGCAGCAAGTGTAGAGAAGGAGGCCTCTTATCTAATAGTAAAGATGTCTCGATAGTGGGTAAGTTTGCAACGGTAAGACGCAATCGAATGTGATTTCTGGGTTTGTAGGGTAGAAGAGCTATGAGGAGAGGCATAAGGAGTAGTGTAAGAATGTTTTCTGTGAAAGGGAATTTCTCAGAGGGGACATGATAATCACAGCCCTAAAACAAATATTTAACATTCTTTTAATTCAGAGAGCAATAAATTTTTCATAGTAGAAAATGGACAGGTGACCAGAGGCATAATAAGAAAATTAAAGAAAGCATGGCATCTTGATATAAGAGGCGTTATAAGAAAGCATGCATTTAGTAATAGGGTTGTTAACTTTATGGACTTGGTCTGCAGAGGAGGTTTGGCTTCATGAGTGTTGACTTGATCTGGCTAATTATATATAAGAATTAAGGAGTATAATATATAGATATATATAGATATATAAGAATATGGCTCATATCTATTAATTAATATATATATTGTAGCAAATTGATAGGTATTTTTAGTTAGTTTTATTATGTTAGACTTGGTATGTGTGACATAACTTAGATATATATAATATAGATTGTTAGGGATGGTTTGGGGTTATTTTATATATATTTTTTTAATATATAATATAATATATATAATAATAATCTTTACATCTATATAATATATATTTATTAATATTATTTATATTATATATTAACAAATATATAATAATATTAATAATTAATATATATAAATATATTGATACTATATAATATTAAAATATTTATATTTATTTGGTGTGTATGTGTGTGTATGTTATGGGACAAGTATAGTATATACTATTATAAATTTATATATAATAATTATTTGTATAACCTTATAGTAATGTGTGTAATATTTGTATATATTATATAATATTACAATATTAAATATATTTAATATATTATATAAATTAAATTATTTTATATCTCTCTCTATTAATATAATAATTATCTCATATCTTTTATTATAAATATATTTATATTATATTTATTATATTATTATTATTATATATATTATATATAGTATACTTATATGTATGTCTATTGTTGTTATTTGTATAATTTCATATATTTGGACTAAGTGCAAATTGGTTGGTTTGTAGTTATAATACAATTTGACTAGCCTAGGGTTGCTTTGGTGGATTTTGCTGGATATTAGATATGGTTAGTGGGTTTGAACTGTGAATCTGCGAATAAGACTTGTGTGCTTCCTATGTCTCTATATTTTAATGTCTTAAATGTCTAATGTCTTAATTAACTTTTTGAATCTTGAAATTTTTCATCTCAATGGTGTGGTCGTGTCTACAGTATTTTATTGTAATATTATATTATTTATATATTATATATTATAAAATCTTCTTAGTATATATTATACATATATTTTATACATATATTATCAATTTTTTTATAGTTTCTTTATATTTAGATTTATATATAATATATTATATATATATATATATATATATAATTTATATATAATATATTATGTTATTAGTTATATAAAATTTTTTTGACTATTATATTTTAATGATCATTATCTATGGGAAAAAGAATTTTTAAATTTATTTTTACTTTTTTATTATTTTTTTTAAGAAGATTTTTATTACTTTCAAAGTTTTAACAGAAAATAAAATAAAACTTTTAAATCTTACTTTAAATTTTCTTTAAATAGAACTTAGAAATTTTTTTGAATTAGAAATTTTTTTATAGAATTGACTGATATAAAAACTTAAATATACCTATATATATTTATTAGTATATATATTTATATATATATATTATAATTATATTATAGTTATATATATATATATATATATATATTATATTAGTATATATATCAGTAAAAATAATTCATGTAAATGATATTTAAATTTGGTCATTTGTATTATGTATATATATTATATTATGATTAATTTTATTATTATATATTATTATTATTATATATATATAGTATGTATATATATATATATATATATATATTATTATATATATATATATATATTTATATAGTATATATTTTTATATTATATATATCTATATTAGTATATATATTTATATATATATTATATTCGCCACTATATTTTTACACCTATGGTTTTTTCGTGGCGTCTGATTTTTTTGCGGATTTTTAAGTGGCTGCGGGTATATGGGTATAATCAATCTCATTGGTGGTTAATGGAGATTGGATATAGAAAACCTCTGGGGATTGATTACTTTGAGAGTTGTCTTTTTTTCTACGTGTAGTCATTTTTTTTTTTTTATATACTTCATTGGAATTTTTTATAGTCTATGCCTGTGTTTTTTAATAAACCTTGGCGAGGGGGAATCTGTTTATAATTATTAGTTTTTTCTTTTAGTACGCGGTGAAGTTAGCAGTTTATTTTGCGTAGAATTTTTTTTTTTCACGCACTAATGCCACCTGTAATTAAGGCAAATGGCTAAACTAAATTTTTTATGGACAAGTTTTAAAAAAGAAAAAAAAAGTTTTTTAAGATATTTTTTTTATGCGTGATATAAATAAACGTATATTTAAGTATTCAAACGAAATTCACATATATATATTTATATATATTATTTATATTTTTTATATTATTATATATATAATATTTATTATTATTGGAATATTTTTAATTCGTTATTAGTTTGTACTGATTATATATTAATTATTATTATATATATATTTATATATATATTATATATATTATATATATATATATATATTTAATATAGTTATATTTTAGTATATATATTATATATTATATTATTTTTATATATATTATTTATATATTTATATATTGGAGAAACTTTTTTTAATTATTAGCATATTATATATATATATATTATATATTATATATATATTAAATTTATATATTTATTCCTCTGTTATATTATTTTGAATTTATATAAAGTTTCACAGAAATAAATCTATACACTTGGACTTTTAGTGTTTTCGAATCATAGTAATATATATAATTTTATAATATATTTTATATATATATATATTATAATTATATATCTATATAATTTATATATATTTATATTAATTATATATATATATATTTATATATATATATATATATATATTTTATATATTTATATTATAATATTCAGTCATTAAATTATATCCTATTTAATTTATATTATATTGCCTTTTGTTTGAAAAGGCAAGAGACCATTATTTTATAAATGATTGTTTATATTAGATTTATTATTTATTATTATTTTATATTAGTTATTATTATTATTTACGTTTTATTATTATTTTATTTTATTTATACTGTTACACAAAACAATTATCCTCAAATTCTAAAGAGGTGGCTTAGCTTAATTATTAATTTTATTCTTTATTATTATTATTTTATTATTATTATTATTATTTTCATTATTAATTTTCAGCTATGGGTTTTTTTCTGGCAATTTGTCACAATGGGTATAATTCTTATTTATATTATACATCATTCATTATATTATTATTATTATTATTATCGATTATTTATTATTATTATTGATTTATATTTTATTTTATTTTTTATTATTATTATATTATTTTAAATTATTATTATTTATTATTATTATATTATATTATTATTATTATTATTATTAATTATTTAATATATTAATAAAAATGTAAAATTTTTATTCATTATTATTAATTTTATTATTATATTAAATTAGGTTTTATCTTTTATTTATTTATTATTATTAATTATTATTATTATTAATTAATTATATTATTATTAAATTATTTTATTATTATTTGGGTTATTATTTATTATTATTATTATTTAAATGTTTAATTTATTTATTTTGGTTTTATTATTTTTAAAATTATTAGATTTATTTTTGTTGACAAAGAAATATTTTTAATTTATTATTATTTTTAATATTTTTGAGTACTTAATATTTATTAGTATTATTTTATTATTAATTTATTATTTATTAATTAATTATTATTACTTATTATATTATTATTATTAATTATTATTAATAAAATTAAATCAGATTATTATCTGCCTATTTATTGTTGTTT
>JABUQX010115499.1:37500-48594 GCA_015478945.1 Trachelipus rathkii | reverse complement strand
CCATACGTGCCCCTTCGCCAAAGTGCCCCTTCCCATACGTGCCTTCCCAATACGTGCCTCTCCCATACTGCCCTCTTCGCATACGTGCCTCTTCGCCATACGTACTTCTCGGCATCTTTCGAACTGCGATTCCAGAGAACCTTATCTTCAAAATAACTGCTATAGAGGCTTTTCTCTATTTCGATAGAAAGCGTGAAAGTATTCCCCAAAAGATTGGAAATAGAAGTCGCTTAACAACCACAGCCAACGTTTCATTATTGATTAGATAGAGGGTGTACCCAATGCAGGAATGGACGAAGAAGATCTCAATTTTTTTTTCGTTAAGAAACCAAGAAGTATTTAACATGATTCTTTTACTTCCCGCCATACGTGCCCCTTCCCATACGTGATCCTTCGCCATACGTGCCCCGTCGCCATACGTGCCCCTTCGCCATTCGTGCCCCCTCGCTATACGTGGTCCTTGGGCGCCAACGTTGCCCCTCGCCATACGTGCCCCTTCGCTTTACGTGCCCCTTCGCCATAGCGGCCCCTTCCCATAGTGCCCCTTCGCCATACCTGCCCCTTCGCCATACGTGCCCTTCGCCATACGTGCCCCTTCGCCTTACGTGCCCCTTCTCCATACGTACTTCTCGGCATCCTTCGGCGTTTATTATTGATAGATAGGGGTGGAATGGCGAAAACTGTAAATTTTTTTTAGAAGAATAGATTTTTCGCCATACCGTGCCCTTCTCCATACCGTTCCCCTTACGCATACATGCCCCTTCGCCATGACGTGCCCCTATCGCCATACGTGCCTCGCCATACGTGCCCCTTCGCCATACGTGCCCCTTCGCCATACGAGCTCCCTTCGCCGGATACTGTTCCCCTTATCATCGCCATACGTGCCTCTTTCGCCATACGTTAGACCCCTTCGCCATTTACGTGCCCCATTTCGCCATGAACCGTGCCCACTTCGCCAAGTCACAGCTAGCTATCTCTCCGAACATTTTTTACCGATTCGTTTTTGTTTGAAAGTACAATTTGCCAATTTAATATTATAAAAAACTGAAAATCCTTTAAAAAATTGAATATTTTTAAAAAGCTAGATTTTTCGCCGTTCGTGCTTAACGGCATCTTTTTCGGCGTTTGGTATTGCCGTGTTGTCATAGAAAAAGTATAATTGCCAATTTTAATATTTATGAAAAACTATGAAAATAGTCCACTGGTTTAAGCGTATAGTGGCGTATGGGTAAGCAGAAGATTTCGTCCTTCGTGCGCTCGGGAGCGCGATCGGCGTTTGTCCTTGAAATATATACATATTAATCAAAAACCCTCAGCTTTTTGTGTGCAAGTGCAACAAATTACAGAAGTAGACATTTTTTTTGCATGCCCAACCGTGGTTGATTTCAAAATCAATATAAATTTATGATTTACTGTTAAGTAAAATCAAATAATCGTAATTTATTCACATCTGACTAAAGTTTCTTAAACTATAAGTATATCCTACAACCCTTCATTAGTTGTCCTAATTTATATTTTATTTTATTTTGAGCACTGATATGAGAGCAAAAAATACAATATTCATGAGAACAATAATAAGATTTATATATTAAATGAAAAAAATTTCATCTCATTAACCTAAGATTTTAAATATTTCCAACTAGTTCACTGAGATTATGACAATCTCTTTTCAACGCTTCGACAGTTTTATAAAGAGTTAAATAAAAGATAATAAATCTAATTAGTTCAAGATAATTTATTCATTCTCTCTAACATCGCACTACTATTACCTTTTTTATTCTTCACAAACTTGTATTGTGTGAATGGTCAACAACAAACCAGGCAATAACAGACGGGTGGAGCGGACATAAGTTTGGAGGCGAGTAACTGGTTTTTGCATTAGAGAAAATGTCAGTGAGATCGTCTTATTTCATTTATATGGCCGTTTCGAAATATGTCAAAAACTGTTAACAATCTCTATTCGCGACCTTCCACGATTAATACGCCTAACCATGCGTTCATGCCGCGATAATGCACGGAAAATAAAAATCTTCTGGTTTTGAACACTTTCATAGATAGGGAAATGATTATTATTATATTATTCTTTTAATTGTCCCCGTCTAAAAATTCGTTTTCTTTTGAGCTTATATTAAATTTTAGATGAACCTTAAAGAATACCTGGATCAGAAAATCTAAATTAAAAAAAAGATTCAAAAATGTTAACCACTAGTTCGTTCCAAAAAATTGATCAAAAAACTCTTCGCGGTAGGGTTGGTAGAAATCACATTAAAAGTTTGCATAGTTTTCTTCGAGAGAGACCTTGCATCTTCTATTTGCAGCTTTATGTATATTTGGATACGATATAACGTCAAAGATTCTTCATTTAAACACTTCTTTTCAAACAGCAAATCCATAAAATTTTTATTGCGAGGATGTGAAATCAAAACTAGTCACGCTCGAGCTGGGACATTGAAAACTTAGTATTCGGCCTCGAACCTACTCTCAAGTATAACAAAATAGCTGGGAAGTTATTCTTGCTAGACACCATTTATCCGTCATGTGCAAGTTCTATCTGAACATCAACACCTCAAAATGATTATTTATAGAATAAATTGATGGATAACATGTTTACTTTTAATTACAAGATGATCGATACCAATGTTTTAAGAAAATAAATCTAAAACTTTCAATAAAACTTATAATCACGACACGAACCGCCCGATTTTTCTAATCGTTTGGGTGAAAGCATTAATGAACTAGACCGAACGGTGTAAGGTTTGTATATATACAGGATAGTTGCATAGCCGAGAAACTGCTTTTCTATAGATCGTGAAGTCAACGAAACTTCACATTTCGACATGACAGTACGTTTATTAATAATTTGTCTTGTTGAGCCCTAGCAGTTTGCCCCATGAGAATGGTTTCGTGCAGCGTTGAACTAAAAGAAAACGAAAATCTTGTGATTAATTACAAGAACGGATTTAAAAACTTAATTTTGTGATGGTCTTAAACCGTGAGTGAACCAGGTGTGTGGTGGTAGAGGCGACAAAAGAAGGAGGTAAGAGGACTCGGTGATTGCGGCAACGACAAAACTAGATGTGCAGCAGTTGCGACAGAAAAAAAATGTCTATTACGTGGTTATATTGGGCATCTGAGCCTAAGCGTTATTATATATTATATAGGTTTTATAGGGATGAGGATGTATAAAAATATTACTATATATACCGGTCGTATATATATATAATAATAATAATAGTTAAGTAGTAATATATATGACTATATAAATATATAGTTAGATATATATATTTACGGATATATTATAATTAGCTCACAATATAAAAAATATGGGCTCTATGGGTACTCTCATAATTAAAAAAAATTAAATATAGCTAGATATATATATATTATGCGTAGCAAAGCGTGGATATTAGTCTGAAATATTATATAATAATATACGTATTATACAACTGATATATTATCGGATATATATAGGTACAAATATATAATTATAACTATATACTTATTATATAGTTATAACTGTAATAATAAATAAATTTACTATAATATTTATGAATTTATGATAATATATATATAGTATATTTATGATATATTATGTATATATTATATAATATATATATATATGTATTAGTATTAGTTTTTTAAGTAAGTATTATTGAAATAGTGTTTTAGTCATTGACGTATATACGTAATAATATATGAGAGTATAAAATACATAAATAAGTATAGTATATATAATATATATTATATATGACGGCTATATATATATATAACATAAAAATTTATATAGAATAGATAACTCTAGATATTAATATATACTCAGTAGTAAAACTTGGTTCTTTTTAGGTACGTTAGAATAGATCTTATATGTTTCAGACTCTAAATCTGAATATAAGTTCTATTTTTCAAATTAGGATAATATTAGCATTTTGGGAGGTAGATGCTGATATTTTTTCAAAGAAGTGTTTAAGTTGACCAAAAATCCAAGAGTATACTTGAGCTATACTTCGACCATTAATCAATATCGGGATATTTGTGATGTTTTCTTTTGAATCTTGAAGCGAATGCAAAGTTGAGGTTCTTGGCTTTCATATATATATATATATAATGATCATGGGTATACCTAGATATATATACTAAATATATATAATAGAAAAGATATTAAATAGATATATTTATATATATTATATTTAAAGGAATATATATTAGTAATATAATATACGTGAATATATATATACTATATATTATACTGAGTATTATATATATATGACTAGTATATATGACGATATATACTATATATAGCTAATATACTTTTAGTGATTACGATTTTACTTGCCAGATAGTAAATAATTTAATATGATGACTATATATGTAGTATTAGAAAGTATCTATATAGTACCGTCGCAGCCTTTGATATATGAGTAAGTTTCATTTTACCTTATTAATCCATATTCACTAAAATTATTTATCTTATTCCTAATAAATAAACTCCGCGGTTTTGTTTAATATTATCAAAACTCATAGTATATTAATATAAATAACGTGCTCCACGCAAAGATTCATAATATTATGACGTAAATAAAAAAAAATTATATTAATTAATTTTATATTTTATTTATTATTATATATAGCTCCAAAGTGGCATTACAAAGTAATTACGAGATGCAAGTAGACGAGTAATCGTAAAATAATTAAATATACTAAATTTTTTTTTATATGTTCTATAATATTAAAACTTATTATCAGCAATGCTACCTAAATTTGCTTATTATAATGTTATATAAAAGTTATCTAAAATCTTAAATATATATAGAGTTTAAAGGACTTTTATATCTACATAGCGAGCTAAAAACTTAGTGTTATAGTATATTCTAACATTATAGAAAAATTTATTTAATTGCTTGATTGAGGGTTGTTTAGTTCTTTTCATTTCCATTCCGTGCTATAATTATTTCTTCGAACCAAATAAATTTTATTTATTCAATAAAAACTAAAAATCATATTTATTGTAATAAGTTATTTTTAAAATTTATTTAATACGTTTTTTAAAAATAACTATATATATATATAGCTCCCGTCAAACAAGGATATACAATATTTATTTATTAATATATATAATAAATTTAGTATTATAGATATATTTATTTCTCATAATAATTTTCATATTTAATAATAAGAATAACCAATTATAATAATTAACCCAGATAATTATAAAATAAATTAATTTTTTTGTAACTGAAACATTTTCTGAACTAATATCAAGTTTTTTATTTTTATTAGATAGCACATAAAGAAGATGAGGTAAGATAGGACTTTTAGCTAGGCAGCGAGCAATACTAGTTTAGATTTTAGAACTTTCTCGATAAAAAATTATTTGATATAAGAATATAATCTTCTCACTTCATCCCTGAAACATGTTGTCAGGCAGTGTTACTTATCAATATTTACGACAAATTTTCAAAATCTATTCTGAGACAGCTACAAACTAACGAGAGGTAATAAACAATACATCTAAATATTGTATAGAAATCAAAATCATTTTTGACGCATAGATTTAATTTACACTTTGCTTTATAATTTAATAAAATTAAATTAGTATTAATCTTTTAAAAATCTTTATATATATATTGATCTCCTTTGGTGGGCAAAGGCTCATGTGAAATGTATAGTAATCTGAAATTTTTTTTTATGTGAATAATTCCTTATAGTGTTACCACCCAATTACATACAGAACAAAAAATGCAAACCTCGGAGGGGATATAATCAACACGCAAAAAAATTGGTTGATATCCTACTTCAGCCAACAGAGTTTATTTATTAGATTTTATTTGTTATTGATGTAAAACATAAGAATATAATTCCCTTTTTCTTTTTAATACCAACAGACTAACTAATATTACTTCATAGTTATTTCTTGTCTGTGTTTCTACTTTGTGAAATCAAAACCCTTATAGCTTTTTCTTACTCTACCTTTTAGCTGTCCAATAAAATAACAAAATTGATAAATTTGAAAAATAAAAAATGCTATTGTATAGCGTAGATGTAATCATTGTAACACCATAATGATACAAATAACGTAAGTGTTCGTATATTTTTTAGTCATTATACTATAGAATCTAATAATTAGTATTTGTTAGAGTAAAAGACACAAGAAACTCTATATTTGATATAAAATTGTTACTATGGATATCGAACGAGACCTTTACAAAATTCAATTACTAAGACATTGTCAAAGTCTAATAAAGACAATGAGCGAGATTCGATCCCTTATGCATAATTTAAGGTAAAGAAAAATATTACTTTATCAAACCTCATATTTTTACTTGATCGGGCGTGCCCCTTCGTACCAGTTACCTCACTGTCAGCTAGGCGTGCTCCCTATGCTTTCGCGGCCCTATGATAGTTCGTGAGCGTGGCTCCATGCTTCGGTATCAGTTGGCCCTGCTGCGCGGGCCCTCTTACTTATCGTGACGTGGCCCTTACTATCGGTACTAGTTATTAGGCTATCACTATGCTTAGCGGCGTGCTCACTTAGCTTCTAGGCTCGATTAGCTCCACCCATGCTTGCGTCCGTTTGACCCTATGCTTTCTGAGTCATAGTCGGCCCTTCTTGCGTGGCCCGCTTTCAGGCTAGTGTACCCATAGTTATTCGGCGTTTAATTATTTATTTAAAATAACTAAAAAAATGATTTATTTTATGACAATATTTATAGAGGTTTATATTTAGTATGAACCCAAAAGAATTTTTTGGTTCGCCGTTTTGTCTCGGGAGCCTCGTTCTTTATTTGTCGATGAGTGAATACTCTTTTTTCTCGGCGTTATTTTTAATACTATTATTGAAAGTAAAATATGGCCAAGTGATATCCGACGGTAAGAAAAAAAATACGGAATAAATATGCGCTGACATTTATTATCCTCACGAATTGGTGATAATATATTGTGTGAAATCGCTTTATTGCACAGAGTTAATGAGTTCTGCCCGTAATATATAATATAACGGTCGCCTTGTCTTACAAACGAGAGTATGGCTCATGCGCAGCTGCGTCCCATTGCTGATAGATAATAGAGTGTTGATGATTTTGGCACAAAAAATGCAAAGAGTATGTGTTGCTTGTAATTCAACAAACGCATATAATAGGACAAAGGAACTCACCACCTAACTGTTAAGGTGTTGGAAAAGCATATATGGAGCGCCGTTTGTCGGCTGTTGCACAGGTGAGCAGCTTTGCTAGTACGTTTTGAGGGTTTAAGTATAAATGTATATGAGATACCAATTAAAAGGGATATAATATAAAAACTGGAAAATTGACCAATATATTGTGAGTCTAATGTTTAATGATGATGTGGTGAAATATAGCAAGTTATGCGCCTGCTTCGATCACGTCAAGCGGGTCTCAGCGTAGTGTGAGTATGGAGTATAGGGGGGATAAGGTTAATAAGGTGGCCAATGGAAGGCAATACACATATTTCAAGTGGTGGGGTAGGGGGGCAAAGTATGCCAACCCAAAAGAAAAAGGGGGATAGTATATATTATAATAACTAGAGGGGGCAGGCGAATGAAATACTTATAGGGGGTGTATGGTAGAGCAAATTCGATAAAAAATTGAGGTGTAGATTAGACTTGATGAGTAGTGATAATCGCAACATCAAACAATAAAGACCTGGTTGACACCCACCTTAAGAGAAGTGACGACAATCTGACCGTATGCGCTGGACCGAACACGAAAAAGTAGCTACAACTCTCCATGGCAGTAGTTTGCACCGTAATATATATTATATAGAGTGGGAGTGAAAATATGTATTAAAAAATAAAAATAAAAAATAATAATAGTAGATATAAAGGAGTTATATAAGTAATATGTGGTAATAACCAAGATTATTTATAGATACCACCAATTAGCATAATAGAGGTAATGGAAATCTCTCAGTAAACTCGGGGTTTTATATAAAAGAATAAATTAATAAAAGTCCATTATATATATATTGAAGGGGATAAATATAAGATTGCAAGGGCGCATATATAGTTGTTGCGCTAATACAATACATTCATGTGGTGTCTACACAAACGTGTAATTATGAAATCAAGTAGTATTATAAGTATATTAACTATATAAGCTCGTGATAGTAACCAGAGATGGTGATGCTAATTGGAATAGAAACGAGTTATAAAGGATGACCTGAGATTTTATTCATTATGATGCGGAGAGTTTGGTGACGCTACTAGATAGAAAGCATTAGATTACAGACCATTATTGCAGTGTTCCCTCTCAAAAATTAGCGGGCGAAACAACAGGAAGAGATACAAAAGTCGGGGCCCTGGGAAGAGAGCTGGTAACACTTATTATATCTTTGCGAAGTTATTGTTTTCCTTTGTGCTCAATTGTTATTTGACGGAGGAGTTGAAGAGCTGGCTGAATTTTTGTGGCGCTATTTCCCCCTTCGGAATAGAAAGCTTCTTTTTCTGTGAATGTTCGGCTCCCATTTTTCGGTAGGGTAAATATAAGGAGGACAGGTTTAGCTCATTTTTAGGACTAACACGAATTTATTATATATATTATCAGAACATACCATTTGTGAGAAGCCTATGTCCCTGCGTGATATAATCTTTTCGCGATGCATACTCAAAGGTATTTATATATTTGATATAACTTATCGTAGTGTGTGAAACGCTTATGAAATATGTATGCATTGTGCGGCCTATGGTAATAACGCTTGAGCAAAGGTGCTGACCACGCAGGCCATATCCCGAGATATGTAGGCAGACATACATGGGAGTTATATCGGCGACGAATATGGACAAAGAGGACGCCCTCCCGCGGGTAATACCTGGAAGTTACTGCGCGTCTGTGCACGCGGGTAGATACTTAACGAGATTAATGATGCAATTACATAGTGGATTCACCTCGAACAGTACTCCTAGAATGGAGAACAAGAGACGGCTTAACACGTTGGAGGTTCGAATGACACCAACTATTATGCGTGTCCATAAAAAACGAATAGCGATGATACTATAAGGGTAGGCGGGTAATAACGATTATATGCCAAAATAAACATTAATATAATGTTCTCATGAAAAAAATATGTAATAATTTAATGAAAAGGTATAAGGATTCTTCCTTCGGGTTCAGTTATATATATATATAGGTTTGAAAGAAGAAAAACAAAATGTATGAAAGTAGTATGGACGTAAAATGAAAAATAACTTATATAGATAAGGCTGATGTAAAATACTATTATATAGTGAGGAACACTAAATCTCTCCGTAGCTGTCATCACGGAGCAGCTTAATCAATATATTACTGTAAAAAAGTTAAAAAGGAATAAGAACATGTAATGAGTCTCTGTCAAACGGAACAAACATAGTAAATTGATAGACTCTGAGAAAAAGTTTTAGTAGGCAGGACTTGAGATTGGTGAAGTATATATCTATCAACGAAGCGATTTCCTAGAGGGACTTATTAAGGAGAACGAAAACACAAATTACATATAAATGTGAAACGGGACATTATTGGAAGCATAGAGAGCGGGAATAAGGAGGAAAAGGGGTACCGTCCCGAACGGTATTTATAATAATAATGTAATATTAAGCGGTGATTGTTGCTCAAAAACTTAGTAAGTTACGAAAAAAAATGAATGTTTAATTTAAGGAAAATTTATTATGTGTGATTTGGTATAATTATCCCTCCAAAAGAATGTTATCATTAAGACGAACATAGGGAAAACGAAAATTAAGGAGTACGAAGGGAAAAACTATATAGATGGTTGTAATGATCTTCTCTTAAATGACAAGAATCAACGCTTAGGGAACTAGCACACTCACTTTTGAAGATATGTACTTTTCCAATACCAGAAAATTCGCCACATAATTAATGGGTGGGATTAAGTTTGAAGTAAAAGGGTAGTCTCTTAGAATGACGGTATTGTAATGGTGCTCTTAAAATATGACCGGAACACTGTATCATAGAAGGCCAGCAATCCATATCTTAAAAATCTGACAAAATCAGCTCCGGGAAAGGAATACATGCTGGTGATGCTAAGAAAACAGAAGGTTCTACTTTATGGGTAGTGAGCAAGGAAAACAGGAAAAAAAAAAAAAAGAATAAATAACGATGTGTAAGAAAAATATAAAAAGAACAAAAAGCTCGATGGATCTCTTATTTGTGTGATATAGCCCCAAAACTTTATATGGGTTAATCATAAAAAAAAAAAAATACTATAGTTAAGCTAGTAGGCTCTAATAAATAAATAATAGTGCGAGGAAGAGTAAAGAAAAAGCTCAACCTACCCGAGAAGCGGGTACATAAAAATAAAAGTAAAGGGGGGGGGGAATAAAACGGGGAAACCCACGCTTAGAGCATTATAGTAGATTAAATATAATCGAATAATGCGAGTCATCACGAGAAATGGACGGGCTATATAGTTATATATAGTAATTAACTATAATAGTATAGACTATCACTACAACAAAACCTCCGGAATTGGAGTAAACGGCTATTTCATAAAAACAGCCAATAGTCAGTTGACCGAGGTCGATTAGCGCCTTAGGGTGCGTTGAACGATTCCCTGATTTAAATAAAACTGCCTATCACCTCTCACAAAAGGAAGCGAGCCAGCAAATTGCGGGGGTAAAAAAAAAAGAGATAACGATAAAAACACTTGAGCGAAAACAAAAACAACGACAAAAGTGTTAATGAGATTATTAAAGGATAGTAAATTATGTAAAACGTGAGCAGGGAAGAGAAACAAGATACGAGTAAAAGATTGTGCGGAGTGGCAACAGCAAAGTGTGCATTTGAATATGGGTATCGGCCAAAGAGAAACTGCATTATATAAGGTGACGCACCTGTCGTCTGCTTCAATATGGAAACATAGAGCCGATACTGAGGCACGCGTGTCCACAGAGCTAACAGTATTGAAAAACTAGGAGAGACCGTACAATAGGAGGCCCACCACATACTACATATGTAAAATTTTGCCTGTCTGCTTTCTCTCTCACAATGCTAAAGAACAATAAAGCGACACCCGAAGGGCGCCCCGAAGAAACAAATTTAGGAAAACGACGCGCCGTCGTGCAAGATAATCAACCGCAATAAAGTG
>JABUQX010115499.1:12500-25000 GCA_015478945.1 Trachelipus rathkii | reverse complement strand
CTACTATATATAATATATATATATATATATATATATATACTATTATATAATATATATATATATTATATAATATATAATTATATATTATATACTATATATATATATATATAATATTATATATATATATATATATATATATGATATATATATATATATATATATTATATATATATATATTATATATATTTATATATATAATACTAAGATATATATATATATATATAATAATACCCAAGGGGTGCTCAAGAAGGCAATATGAGTTTTTCTATAAAGGTTTTTGTTCCTGGGAAAATATGTTCAATGTTTCGTTGAACAGGTTGAAAAATTTTGTGGAATCATGGTTTGATAGCAGTGTTGTCGAGCACCGCACTCACCTTGAGATAGTGCACCAGCATCGCACCTCACTAAAATTAGCTCCGGCACGCACCGCATACACTTCGGTGCGCCTACCCAAACCTTACTTGACAGATTAATCATCATATTAAATACAAGATTTCTAGTGCAATCTCGACTGCAGTATGTGTAAGTATTAGAAAGGAATGTATGCTTTGTATACGAGAAAAAATGTTGGTTTGTATGAACTAGTTGACTATGTTTTGGTAATGTATGTGATTATTGTGTTTGTTATATGCACACCTTACTGTTGCCATGATTATTTTGCTGCTCAAACTCCGACCCAGGCTCTATTTTAAAGTTACCATACTCCGGCTCCGGCCTCCCCATTTACTTACATATATGAAAAACAATTTGTATTGTTTTTTTTGTTTTTTGGACTCCCGCTCCTGCTTGAGCCGCAGACCTGTGGCGAACTGTAAAGAATGCAAAAAAATTCTATACGAGGAACAAACTTTATAGCACTAAAGTCCGAGAATCTGGGGAGGAGGCATGATATCCCCTCGAAATTGCATTTTCATAATACAAAAAAAGGAACTCCGAAAACAGACAGTGTGAAAACCCCTCCATCTTAATCCACTTATAATATAAGAATATAATATAAGAAACAGAACCAGTTAAAAGCAACATATGGGTCTATCAAGACAGCCCCAGTATAAAATTCGTAAAGTTGCTATTGTTTTGAATAGATTTTTTAAGATCTAAATAGATTTAAATACAAACAATAATATATGATATAGTTAAAAAGAGGATTTAAATCAAATTTAAAATCAATGCCCTATTTGAACTATTATTAAAGTTATTAGCAAAAAAACACTATTTCATGAGATATAGATGATGTTCACTTTCTGCAAATATTTCGAGGACATATATATATATATATATATATTATATATTATATATATATATATATATATATATCATATACTATCTATATATATATATATATATATATTATAATATAATATATATAATTGACATTTTCCGGATCGGAAATGTCCACAATCTCAAACGATTGGCCTTGCAAAATTTTAAAAAGATGGCAAATTTTTGTAATACTTTGATGCATTACCTCATTCTTTGTGAAAAACTCTTGTGACCGTATTTCTAATACTAATATATATATCTATACTATATATATCTATATATTATATATATAATACTATATATATGTATATATATATATTATTATATTATATATATAATATACTATACTTATATATATTATATACTATATATATATATATATAAATATATATATATTATATATATTAAGATAGAGAGAGAGAGAGGAGAGAGAGAGAGAGAGAGAGAGAGATAAGCAATGCAAAGTAATTCTGAAGATTGCTAGAGAATGGCCAAAAGATTTCTGTATTTTAATTAAGTTCAAGGACAATAAATTAATACAAAAGGAGTAAACACAGGAGATAATTAATTTTTATTTTAAAAAGGGAAAATATTTAACTCTTTATAAAAGGTAACAGACTAAAAGCCACAACTCCATTGGCATCTATCTTCAAGTGAAGTTGGCGCTCTAGTTCATTGCTGAGATGTACGCATGCCTTAAGTATATAAAATTACGAGAATCAGTTGCAATAGTGCAAAATTGAGATTATAACTGGCTGGCACAATAGATTAGCTTTTTTTTTTTTTTTTTTTTTTGTACAATGCAGATTTCTAATTTATATTAATGATATATCGGCATCCTGTTCGATGTACACTTTTCGTTAGTCGCCTAGGCATCTTCATTGAAGGAAATTTTAATTGTAATACGACATCTAATGGTAGTACCATTCTTCGTTTAAATTTAGTAAACAGATCGAGATACCGCACAAAGATATTATTTAATGACTTTTAGAGTTAAATTCAAATTGATTGAAGTATGAATATTTATATATTTGCTGTTTACTGCCTTTGAGACCTTCACTGCCATCTGAAATCCAATGAAGGAATTACGTTACAAGATTGCTTTCTTTTTAAGCATACGAAATTAACAATCTCCGGATTATAGTCTGTAATCTGGCCTCCCCACATACATATCGATTGCATTTGCATCCGAACACAGTTGTCTTAAAAAGTCAAAATAAACTGTGGTGAGCGTCAAATAAACTATAGTAATAGAAAAGAGCGTGTGTACACACCTTTAAAATACTATATATAAAAAAAAGTTAAAATTTTATTGTAAACTAACGTAACTTAACATAAACATGTATACCTTAAATCGTCATAATCTATAGTTATTTCACAGTATTGTTTAAGAAATAAAAAACATGCTTCTGTCACCATGCACGCTCTTGTACATTTTGTTCGATAACGTAAGTTATAAAAAAAAATTGACAAACTTAATTGGAAGCAGATTATGGACAAGAGCAAAATCTCCTTTAGTGGTTATTTTTCTGATTAAAGTCGATTAACAACTTATCATATATTCCTTATAAAAAAGCACAAATTAATTACTGATTTTACTCATGAAACTTAATTTACATAACCTATAAAAATTAAAATAGCTTAGTTTACATCGCGTAGGGGTACAATCAACATATACGAAAGACGAGTTATCTATGTGAAAGACGAGTTATCTATGTTTAACACAAAATGAGATCAAATGATGAAGAAAAAACAGCATGCGTAAGGGATATTCCAACAGGATATATTATGATATTTGTGTAAAGAAAAACAGCAAAGCATCTGGAAAAATGTAGAATAAAAATGATTTTTTAATGACATTGCGCCAATAGATTTTAGGTTGTGCAGTCCACATCTAGGACACTACCAAAAGAAAAGATATAGTTTTTGATAAAATAAAATGGCATATCTAGAACATACCCAGAAGTTGAGAAAGATTGCCTAATTAATGAAAATTAAGAATTGAAATGATTTTGTTTCTGAGAGATTGGAGATCGATAAAGACAAACAAAAAACTCCCCATCAAGTCCGTTTAACTCTATCCTAGTTAAGATATAGTTCCAAGATCGGAAATACGGTCCACATCTCAAGCGGTAGCCTTGAAAATTTTAAAAAGACGGCAAATCTCGAAGGTACAATTGTTCTCTGGGGAGAGTAATATTAAAAGAATGAAACTAGGAAGAGTGTGCAAAACATCACGAATACAATTCAAACATCTTATAATTAAAGCAATCTCCATGTCACTACCTTCAATTCCTGCATAAAGGAAACAAATTTTCATTAAAATGTTTAGGAACTTGAATCCTACAAGTCACCGCAATATATCCTTTCCAATAAAAATCGAAAGAAAAAAATGAATGTTCAAACTTTCATAATGATAAAACCAGTTAAGAAAACAGTGAAAAGTGAGGTTCTAAACCTACTGCTTTCCTTCGCTAACTAGATCGTGCGTATATAATCCATCTATGAAATGTAAAAAAGTACATGAGCCAAAGCAGTCTTGAAAGTAGAAATCCTATGGCAAAACCACGTAATCAATATGACAACGTGGAACCACTAGACTTGCTGACATTAGTATATTAAGTTTCGCGGATGAGATTAACAAATAAAGTGAATGTCCCAATGTCGAATGTAACATCCCCAAGACGATGACTGGGGAACAACAACAATGCAGTATTACAAATAGTCTTACGTTGAATGATGACTCATCAGATGATATTTAAAAATATCATAAAGTTGCTAACTGTAAGAGATCTGAAGTAATTCGTCTTCTAGATGAGATATTTGTATACAACCAGTGACCATAGGGTTAATAACTAGTGGAGCAGGGAGGTAGTGCCCCCTCCAGAAATTGTGCGTCAATAAAAATTGAATAAGCTTACGAAACTCGCAGATAATGAGGGCCATAGCCCCCTAGAAAAAATAACTCCCGTTACACCAATGCTAGTGAACATTGAAAGATCGATCAACAGAGCTCGACAAGTGCTCAAGAGGTTCTAGCATAGACACAAGAGTATCCATTAGCAGTTAACCGCATCAAGGCCAAACAATCTAATTCCAGCCATATAGGGTTTCATTATGAGAAATGCATGGACTTTTTTTTTTAGGACGTATGGAGATTTTGCTTTTATGTAAACCTCATTATGTGCTAATAGATATATATAATATATATACTATATATATATATATAATATATATATAATATATATATTATATATATAATATATAATATATATATACCTATATCATATACTAATATATATATACTAATATTATAATATTCTTTATAATATATACCTATATATATATATATAGATATAATATAACATATATATAAATATATATATACTAAATATATATATACTATATATATATCTATATATAACTATATATATATATATATAATATTTAGGGCATGTTACCGAACCAAGTTAGTTCCGGCAGGAACCGGAACTTCCTGAACCTTGGAAAAGTTCGTCCCGGGAACCGGACTTATCAAATCCCGCTACACCTTACACATTCAACTGAAAACTTGTCTGATTACAAGTGGAGTCTCTCTAGAAGTATCTGGCATCTTGTCATATCCATATTGAGGCAAAATTTTTTAAGCCAAAATTTTGATAAGCGGATCAGTAAAATTTATTATGTAAATAGGAATATAGGGCCCTACGTATATAAAGCTTTCTACGGACTCAAAGTTTAAAAATCAGAAACTGATATAGATTGAGCCAAAAAAAAAAAAAAAAAAAAAAGGATTTTGGATTTTTGTATGAAAAACCCGGGTCTCTCTTCTCCTTACACACCACTCGTTTTCGTTTTTGCATTTTTGTTTACGAAACGTAAGAAAACGCTCGAGTTTGCGTTCGTTTTTGTCAAAAACTTAGCTTAAAATCGTAAAAAAATGCTCACCAAACCTAAGGAATTTCTTAATTCTGCTAAGGTTTGCTATTTTCCTTGCTTGCTGAATTTAGCTCGTTCTTACGAAAAAATGTAAACAAACATGATGGAGGCGTGGTAGGCCCGTTTGAGAAATTTCGAAATGGTGTTCATTTATATATTATATATTCTTTATTCACTTTAAATCCAATTTCTTCTAAAAATTGATCAACTCCATCACAATAGCTGATCAATACTTATAAATAATAAACCATTTGATTATTTTTTTTTGTTAATATCCAAAACCACGTGCCTCCATTGCAACAGCTCATTCCAATTTTTGTAAACAAAAGTAACTTTCATGAGAAAAAATCACGCTTTTATGCACAAATTCGTGCTACAACTGGGTTAGCAATTCCTATCGAGCGTAAGCACAAATGACAAACACGAAAACGGTCTTACACTTCATGCTTAAAAAAAAAATTGTTAAAACTTATATTTAACTTGAGGAAAAGAAATACATTATTTGTGAATTGTGATTAACCTTTCTTGTGTTAACTTTAAAGAAACTGTGTTACCATTTGAGAGGGTTATTATACATTACTATAATTAATGAAAGTAACTTATTTAGTGTTTGATCAAATATTTAATGAAAGCTCAATTATCGGTCGCCTATCAGGCAAAATCCACGGGTAACATTTGTTTATAAACAAAGTAGTGTGAATTGGGTTTTCCCGGGAAACACTTACCTTCACTAATCCGCTTTACTTAGCGAAAAAGTCCTTCCGTATTCGTTGAATTTATTACGTAATAATTCGCGGGATCAATTTGTCTAATATTATTTTTTATGCCATAAACATGTAAATTAAATTTAAAAATAAAAATTACTGATTTTTTTAAGAAAGACATTGAAAAGTGTTAAGTTCCGGTAAGTACCGCGCCCGGAACCGGAACTTTTAAAAAAATCAAGTAATTTTTTATCAATTTTAACTTATTATGATTATGCATAAAAAAATAATATAGAAAATTGATCAGCGAATTTATACGTAATTAAATTTCACGAAAAACGGAAGGACTTTTTCGCACTAAGTAACAGCGATTTAGTGAGTTAGTGTTCACGGTGGGAAAAACCAATCCACACTACTATTGTTATTAAACCAAAGGTTACCACGTGGATTGCTGCATAGTGCAACCGATAATTGAGATTTCAAAATTTTGATCAAACAACTAAATAAGTTTGCTTCATTAATTATTAGTAATTATAATAGACAAAATGGTCACAGTTTTCTTTAAAGTTAACACAAGAAAGGTTAATCACAATTTCATAAATATGTATTTCTTTCCTCAAGTTAAAATATAAGTGTTTTTATCAATTTTTTTAAGCATGAAGAGTTTAAGACCGTTTTCGTGTTTTGTCATTTGTGGCTTCGCTCGATAGAAATGCTTACCCAGTTTGTGTTAGCACGAATTTTGTGCATAAAAAGATTAACAGTGTTGTCTTACAAAGTTAACTTTTGTTTACAAAAATTGGAATTGGCTGTTGTGCATGGACAACGTGGTTTGGGAAAAACAAAAAAAAACATAACAAATGGTTTTATATTACAAATAATTGATCAACTATTAGTGATGGAGTTTATCAATTTAGAAGAAATTGGATTTAAAGTTAATTTTAATAAATGAACCATCAATCCAAACGGGCCTACCACGCCTCCATCATGTTTGTTTAACATTTTTTCGTAAGGAACGAGCTAATTCAGCAAAGCAAGGGAAAATAGAACCTTACAGAATTAAGAAAATTCCTTAGTGGTTAGCATATTTTACGATTTAAGCTAAGTTGACAAAAACGAACGCAAACTCGAGCATTCCTTACGTTTCGTAAGACACAAAATGCAAAAACGAAAATGGCTTAAGCTGGAGAGAGAGAGACGCGTGTTTTTATACAAACGCAGCAAAAATCCTTTTTTTTTTGTGTTTTTTTTTTGCTCGATCGATATCAGAGTGTTCTGATACTTTTAAAACTTTGGTAGTCCCGTTTTAGAACTTTATATAGTAGGAGCTATATTCCTATTTAACATAATAAAATTTACTGGATCGCTTATCCAAATTTTGCGGTTACAGAATAAGAGGCTCAATATGATATGACAAGATGCCAGATACTTAATAGAGAGACTCCACTGTTAATCGAGACAATGTTTTCAGTTGAATGTGAAGTTGATAGCGCGATTTGATAAGTTTCCGGTTCCGCCGGCAACTTTCCAAGGTTCTGGAAAGGTTCCGGTCCGCCGGAACTAAACATTCAGGTTCCGGTACATCCTAACAAAATATATATATATATATTATATATATATATATATATATATATATTATATATATATTATATATATATACATATATACTATATATATATATATATATATATATATATATATATATATAAAATATATATATATATATATATATATACTATAATATATCCTATAATATATATATATATATATTATATATAATATATAAATCATATATATAATATATAATATATATATATATATATCATAGTATATATAGATATTAGCAGAAATGAGGCGTCATAAAAGCAAATCGTCCCATACGTCCTACAAAACAAGTCATCATTGTCCTCATAATGAACCTAATTATGGCTGAGAATTAGATTTGTTTGAGCCTTTGATCGCTGGTTAACTCTAATGGCGGATTACTCTCTGTGTCTATGCTGAGAACCTCTTGAGCACTTGTCGGGGCCTGATTGACTCGATCCTTTCATGTCTTCACTAGGCATTGGTATGTAACGGGAGTTATTTTTCTAAGGGGCCATGGCCCTCAATTATCTGAGAGTTTCGAGTAAGGCTTATTCATTTTATTGACTACAAATTCTGGAGGGGGCATACTCCCTGCTCAAACCTAGTTATTTACCTTATGGTCACTGGTTAATACAAATTATCTCATCTAGATAGACGATAACTTCAGATCTCTTACCAGTTAGCAACTTTATAAATATTTTAAATATCATCTGATTACAGTCATCATTCAGTAAGAAATATTTCTAATACTGCATTGTTGTTCCTCAGTCATCGTCTTGGGGATTTACATTTCGACATTGGGCATTCACTTTTATTGTTAATCTTATCCCGAACTTAATATATTATTTCAGCAAGCCCTAGAGTATCCACCTTGTCAATTGATTACGTGGTTTTGCCATAGGATTCTACTTTCAAGACTGCTTTGGCTCATGTACTTTTTACATTTTCATAGATGGATAAGACTGATCTAGTTACGAGAAGAGCAGTATAGGTTTAGAACCCTCACTTTTCACCTGTTTTCTTAACTGGTTAATCATTATGAAATTTGAAACATTCATTTTTTTCTTTCGATTTTATGGCAGGATATATTGGGTTGACTTTGTAGGATTCAAGTTCCTAAACATTTAATGAAAATTTGTTTCCTTTATGCAGGAATTGAAGGTAGTGACATGGAGATTGCTTTAATTATAGGAAGTTTGAAATTGTATTCGTGATGTTTTGCACACTCTTCCTAATTACATTCTTTTAAAATTAATCTCCCCAGAGAACAATTGTACCAGGAAGATTTTCCGTCTTTTTTTAAAATTTTCAAGGCTACCGCTTGAGTTGTGGACTGTATTTCCGATCATGGAACTATATCTTAACTAGGATAGAGTTAAACGGACTTGATGGGGAGTTTTTTGTTTGTCTTTATCGATCTCCAATCTCTCAGAAACAAAATCATTTCAATTCTTACTTTTCACTAATAAGGCAATCTTTCTTAACTTCTGGGTATTTTCTTGATATGCTATTTTATTTTATCAAAAACTATATCTTTTCTTTTGGTAGAGTCTAAGATGTGGACTGCACAACCTAAAATCTATTGGCGCAATGTCATTAAAAAATCGTTTTATTCTACATTCTTCCAGATGCTTTGCTGTTTTTCTTTACACAAATATCATAATATATCCTGTTGGAATATCCCTTACGCATACTGTTTTTTCTTCATCATTTGATCTCATCTTGTGTTAAACATAGATAACTCGTCTTTCACATAGATAACTCGTCTTTCGTATATGTTGATTGTACCCCTACACGATGTAAACTAAGCTATTTTAATTTTTATAGGTTATGTAAATTAAGTTTCATGGGTAAAACTAAAATCAGTAATTAATTTTTGCTTTTTATAAGGAATATATGATACGTTGTTAATCGACTTTAATCAGAAAAATAACCACTAAAGGAGATTTTGCTCTTGTCCATTATCTGCTTCCAATTAAGTTTGTCAATTTTTTTTTTATAACACGTTATCGAACAAAATGTAAAAGAGCGTGCATGGTGACAGAAGCATGTTTTTTTTTCTTAAACAATACTGTAAAATAAATTATTAAATACAAAAATAAATTTACGTTAAATGGTTATGGTAAGTTACGTTAGTTTACATAGATGTAAACTATATTTGATATACTATATTTTTAAAAGTGTGAAGCTCTTTTATTACTATAGTTTAAAATTTGACTCTACACAGTTTTATTTGAGTTTTAAGAAATGTGTTCGGATCAATGCAATCGATATGGATGTGGAGGCAGATTACAGACATAATCCGGAGATTGTTAATTTCGTAATGCACTTTAAAAAGAACAGGCAATCTTGACTATTCCTTCATTGGATTTCAGATCGGCAAGTGAGTCCAAAGCAAGTAAAAAGCAATATATAAATATCATGCTTCATTCAATTTGAAAATTTAACTCTAAAAGTAATATAAATAATATCTTTGTGCGGTATCTCGATCTGTTTACTAAATTTAAACGAAGAATGGTACTACCATTAGATATCGTATAACTTTTTAAATTTTCCTTCAATGAAGATGCCTGACTAGCGAAAGTGTGATCGAACAGGAACGGCCGATATATCATTAATAGTAAATAAGAAATCTGCTTGTAACTAGCTGAATCTTATTGCTGCCAGCCAGTTATAATCTCCAATTTGCACTATGCAACTGCATCTCTGTTAAATTTTATATAACTTAAATTGCATGCGTACATTCTCAGCAATGCAACGAGGCAGCGCCAACTTTACTTGAAGATGCCAATGAGTTGTGCCGCTGTTAGTCTGTTACCTTTTAAAAGAGTAAAATATTTTCCCTTTTTTAAAATAAAAATTAAATATTCTCCTTGTGTTTACTCCTTTTGTTTTTTAATTTATTTGTCCTGAACCTTAATTAAAATACAGGAAAACTTCTTTTGCCAGGTCTAGAATCTTCAATTATACTTGCATTGCTTAATCTCTCTCTCTCTCTCTCTCTCTCTTCTCTCCTCTCTATAATATATATATATATAGAATATATATATATATATATATTATATATATATATATATATATATATATATAATATATATATATATATATATATATATATATATATATATATATATATCTATATATATATAATATATATATATATTAGAAATACGGGTCACAAGACCGTTTTCACAAAAGAATGAGGTAGTCTTCTGGAAAGTAACTCAATAGTTGTTCTTTTTAAAATTTTCAAGCCCATCGGTTTTGAGATGTGGAGCATTTCCGATCCGGGAAAATGTCAAATTATATATATATATATATATTATTATATATATATATTTAATATATACTATATATATATATATATATATAATATATATATATATATACATATATATTCATTATATATATCCAGGAAAAATTTGCAGAAAAAGTGACATCAAATATCTTTCTGGAGCGTGCATAATTTGCTAAATAACTAATAAATTGCATGTTGCACGTATGATTATGAATTTGGTTTAACCACCAATCGTTTAACTATATTCATATATTATTGTTGATTTAATCTAATTTAGATCTTAAAAAATATTCAAAAACAAATAGCAACTTACGAATTTTATTACAGGGGCTTGTTTTCTTTTTTTGATTTTGTAGGGGGGGGGGAAACCCCCATATTTGTTTTGGCCTTTTAAGGTTCTGTTTCTTATATTTTATTCTTATTTATAACGTGGATTAAGATGGCAGGGCCGTTGTCACACTGTCTTCGTTTTCGGCAGTTCCTTTTTTGTATTTATGAAAATGCAAATTTTCGATGGGGACTATTCATGCCCTCTCCCCCAGATTCTCGGACTTAGCCCATAAGTTGTTCCTCGTATGAGATTTTTGTAATTCTTTACAGTTCGCCACAGGTCTGCGGCTCAAGCAGGAGCGGGAGTCCAAAAAACAAAAAAACAATACAAATTGTTTTTCATATATGTAAGTTAAAATGGGGAGGCCGGAGCCGGAGTATGGTAACTTTAAAATAGAGCCTGGGTCGGAGTTTGAGCAGCAAAATTATCATCAGGCAACAGTAGGTGTGCCATATAAACAACACTAATACTCACATACATATATGGCAAAACATGGTCAATAGTCATACAAACCAAACATTTTTTCGCGTATACAAACAGCATACTTCCTTTCTAATACTTACACATACTGCAAGTCAGATTGCACTAGAAATCTTGTAATTTAATATGATGATTAATCCTGTCTAGTAAGGTTGGTCGGCGCACCGAAGTGATGCGGTGCGTGCCGGAGCTAATTTTAGTGAGGTGCGATGATGGTGCACTATCTCAAGGTGAGTGCGGTGACTCGACCAACATGCTATCAAACCATGATTCCACAAAATTTTTCAACCTGTTCACGAAACATTGACATATTTTCCCAGGAACAAAACCTTTATTAGAAAAACTCCATATTGCCTTCTTGAGACCCCTCGGTAATATATATATATATATTATAATATATACTATATACTATATATATATAATATATAACTTATATATATTATATATATATTATATATATATATATATATATATATATATATATATATATATAATATTATATATTATATATATATATATATATATATATATATATATATATACCTATATATATACTATATATATATATAATAATATATATATATATAACTTATATACTATACTATATATAGTAATATATATATATATTATATATATATATATATATTACTATATATATATATATATATGTAAAGGTGGTTCTGAGAACACATTGGAGCAATGTACTTTTCTTTTCACGTTAAATTAGTAATTATGAGAGACCTGAGGCACAGTGCCAAAACTCAGTTAAAGAGTAAAGCGGCCATCGGGATGTTGGTGGCCATCTAAACCCCAATTAATTGCATTAGAAAAACATCTGATTATATTATATATACATATATATATATATATATATATATATATATATATAGATATTATATAA
>JABUQX010115498.1:20000-25000 GCA_015478945.1 Trachelipus rathkii | reverse complement strand
CAAAAAGGTTTCTTCAGAAGAACATGAGGGCAGAATTTATCTTCAAGTGAAGAATCGTTACGATATAATTCACTACTCAATATTAGATTTGCAAGTAAGCTTTGTATTTCAATTACCATAATATATATATATATATATATATATATATATATATATATATATATATAGAATTATATATAATAATATTATATATATACATATTTATATATAAAGTTATAATATATATATATATATATATATATATATATATATATATATATATATATATATATATATAAAGCAATAACCGCGCATAAAATTTAACTAAAAAGTCCCAGATTAAAAAATTAAAAGTATAAAAGTTATTTAGAAAGCTTAAAATGTATGTTTTCGAGTTCATATCCAAAGCTGATCTTGCAGGTGCTAGATTAAAACTGTAGAAAATGCAAAGTCAAAGAAACAACAAAGTTGGTAAAAAGGCCTCAAGCTAGCAACCTCAACAAGTCACTAAAATATGGGTTTCGATTTGAAATTTTATCAGTTTAAACCATCAATAGTATTGGAACCAGTATTAATATTAAAAATTATTTCTAGAACCTATTAAAAAATTTCATTGAGTTTCCTTTCTTCATAATTTAATATTGGTTTTAATAATAAATATCTATTTAATCAATAGTGTGGTTGTCATTTATTCTGTGCATTTTGTAATGTCGAATTCCTGCCACAAGCCCTGAAATTACATTTATGTTAGTACATTCTTCGTCTAAAATCCACTGCTTCACCGATATAAGCCTCTTCACATTGGGAACAACGATTCTTATATACTTCAACATCGATTGATGCAACTAGCTTTGATGGCTTCAGAATTCTCTTTAGAGAACAAGAGACCATTGGTATTAAATTAACCTTCTCAAAATATGATTTCACCGAACTATATGCTTGTGCTGAGATTAATAACGCATTTTTAATGTAAAAAGATGTGCTTTGTTCGATAGAGTAATATTTCTTTTTTGCTTGTATATACACTTTTTCCTATAAATGGTACAGATACCATAGTTTTTTTCCAACTATTTACAGTCTTATTCTTCACAACAGGGACAAGCACACAATAGCCAGCAAAAGTATACTAACCTTCCTGACTTTCCTATTGATAAAAATTCTTAATCAATCGAAAAAGTATCACTAATAACTTCTATAAATCAACCTCTTGTGCTCTTAGTCCCAAGGACTTTAGCGTCCTTTTCTATTTATACTCTCAATGATCTGGAACATAGGGCCTTGCAAATTATAACCATTGGGAAGGAAAGCATAATGAATAAAATTTTTCCCTTTTTTAACGAGAGTGTGTATCAGGTTTGCTGCTAGTGTGCATTTATTCTTCTTAATTTAATATTTCATAATACTAAACACTTCCTCAACGCTAGAGGTGTGCTATATCTACCAGACTCCAAAGAAGGGTAACCTTGTTTCTCTTTTAACTATAAGCAGATCATTCTCACTTGTATTCTTTCTAAAGCCTTTGAATCTATCTATCCTTAATTCTAACTTCATTGATCATCTGCAATCTTTTCTTCATTATGATCCTCAGTCAACTGATGATATCACTTCCCATCTTTCCGATGCTTGGAATTATGCCTCAGATATAGTGAAATGCAGATGGTTTCTCTTGACATATCCAAGGGTTTTGACAGGGTATACACCCTGTCAAAACCCTGTCAAACTATTTTCTAAGTTTCATTCAAGTTTCATCCTATGCTTACTCACTTTGAAATTTTTTGCGTAATAGTTCCTTTTATTTAACTGGGAGATGTCCAATTCCATTTATGTTAACAGTGGTGTTCGGAAAGGTACTGCCGCATCCTCCAATCTCTTCCAAATTTTTTACAATCTTCAACCAATTCAGTTTAACACTTAAGTCTCAACTCTTCATTCTTTCATTCCTTACTAGTCTGCTCCATTCTTTTAGAACTGATTCCTGTTTTTAACTTCTAATTCTATTTTAGCTGGAATGGACAGGTTTTTCCATTGAAGTTACCTCACCTTTTGAAACTCAATTTATAAAAATTCAAAAAAACTACAGCAAACTTTCTTATCTCTTTCGATGACACTGTTCTCTCTCTCTCTCTCTCTCTCTCTCTCTCTCTCTCTCTCTCTCTCTCTCTCTCTCTCTCTCTCTCTCTCTCTCTCTCTCTCTCTCTCTCTCTCTCTCTCTCTCTCTCTCTCTCTCTCTCTCTCTCTCTCTCTCTCTCTCTCTCTGCTCAACCATTCACTTTAGTGCTCTTTCCCCTTTCTACACGAAATACAGTTGTAGATGTGAGGAAGGATAAGCATTCACGACGTCCTTGCGGTAGCACTCGCGCACCAAGAAGTGCTATATCTTTTCTCTACTTTTGTTGGGAAATTGGCAATATAGGTTTTTTAAAAATTGCAGTCTCTCTCTTGGCAGCATCAACAGGAAACGAGAAATTCTTTTTCTGCTAATAATGTAATCAATCTGAATATAAATCTCCTCTTCTTTAAAGTGCAGCGAGTCTGTCCACATGCACATCAGAGAACATATGCATAAAAGTTTATATTTTTTTTATTCATTTCCTATAATATTCCTAAAGTTGTATCTATGGCTCTCTCTCTCTCTTTCTGTGTCTGAGTGCTATATATATATATATATATATATATATATATATATATATATATATATATATATATATATATATATATATATATATATATATATATATAATATATATATATATATATATATATATATATATATATATATATATATATATATATATATTTTTTGTTATATAAAAAAAAACTATATATATATATATATATATATATATATATATATATATATATATATATGTTTTGGCCGTTAACAACAACTGCTATAGATCGACCAGAAATGAAGTCAGAGAGAAGGAAAGATTCCGAAAGAGAGAGTTTGGAAATCAGTTTTAAATGAAACTCAGACTTTTCATCAACGTCATCACGTTATCAAAATACCGAAGAAGGATCAGATTAGAGTAAGTTTTGGAAGAATCTGGGATGAAAATACAAGTTATTTGAGTTTATGAAGTTTGAAGATGACTTTAATTCCTGAAGGCAGCGCCCCAGAGGTGAATATCATAAAGACAGGCAGTTTTAAACCAAGGTCTCTATTAGATCTAATTGAAGGGAGAGAATACGGAATGTACGCTCCATGCCAGAGAAGTTCGCCCCGATTATGAGCTCTGAACAACCTGAGTAACCCCTCCCACTGAAGCAATAATTAATCCACGGAAAATCAAAGAATTTGATAGCAAGTCTGACCAGTGAGCAGCACCGAAGTGCCGAAAACGTTTACTATCGGTAGGAATGGGGTCTTTCCTGCGGAATACCTGAAGAGACTGAGCAAGATGCAGATATAAGAAATTGATAATAGTAACTCAGAGTAAGAAAGAGTTTAACAGAAAAAAAGAAGGGTTGAAAGTTATTATAAGGTCTACTATGTTCACTATGGGTCTACCATGGGTTCATCCCCAAAACGCTCAGGGATGCTTGTAGGGGGTTGCACCACCAGCTCCAGATTATGGTGAATAAAGAAATGGTAAGCGAGTTAACTAACTGTATCTTAAATTGAGAATTAGAGGAAAGCCACTGGCAACGGCGGACATTGGAGTTACCAAGAATGATAATTTTAGAAAATGGAGAAGACTTGAGAATTTTTTCTATATTGGAGTTTAAACAGTCGACGAATTTAGGATAGTCAATTAAGCTATGAGACAGATATACAGAACAGATGAATTTAGATTTAGAGTGTCAAGACAGCCTGAGCCTGAGCCTGAGCCTGAGCCTGAGCCTGAGCCTGAGCCTGAGCCTGAGCCTGAGCCTGAGCCTGAGCCTGAGCCTGAGCCTGAGCCTGAGCCTGAGCCATATGGTAAAAAATTTGGAAGATCCTAAATAAATCAGAGACACGAGAACAAACAACATCTTTGCGAACATAGAGACAACAACCACATTTGGCTGAAAATTGAGGATAGAGAGAGTAGGTAGGAACAAAGCAAAGTTTGCAATCAGAAACCTCAAACACCTGTGGGGTGAGGTCTGGATGAATAGAAGTGATGTTTCAACACAGTAAAAAGACAGCGAATGTTGCAGAAATTGTCGAAGGAAAAAGATCGTATGCCCGAAAAAGCAGTCAATTCCAAGACGCCACAAACCCCACAACCGGTCGCCGTTAATTCCCAAAACTCCCAGGTGGTGATGAGGGAGGAGTATATGAGGGACTATTTTGCTTCGGTGAAATTTGGTTTAAAACTACAACTCATATCTCAAAAACTACAATAGATACAGGGAAAAGGAATACATTGTTGGAATCCTGGTAACATTTTAGTGCGGAAAATGTAAAAAAAAAAAAAAATTATATCTCAAAAACTACAATAGCTACAGCGAAAAGGAATACATTTTTGGAATCCTGGTAAAATTTTACATAGGAAAATGTAAAAACAAAATAAAATAAAAAAAAATTTATTGTTAATAATTATAGTAATATGATTAGAGAGCCTATTTATAGACCTTTTATTGGTCACTCGTTAAAATAAATAGACTTTCTATTAAATTTTGCTTTTTTTTGAATACCCAAGGGTATACGCACCGATGGCAGGTCGGGGTCTCTCGGCCTTCAGGGGGAACTACAGGGGTAGGACTTGTTCCTATGGGAGGTCTCAGGAACCCTCTTTGAGTATTTGGGTGTCGCAGGTTCCTCCACCCCTCCCAGGGGGTATGACATCCCTGTGTTCCCTCTCCAGGCCCCATTGCCGTGTAATACCTTTACAAATAATATATATATATACTATGTCCCCTGCTCCTAAAAAATAGCCAATATTTATTTTATTTATTTATTTATTTTATTTTTTTTTACATTTTCCTAACTAAAATTTTACAAAGGATTCTAAAATGTATTTCTTTTCGCTGTAGCTATTGTAGTTTGAATGTTTTTTTTTTTTTTTTTTTTTTCCTGTCCTTTCCTTTATTCC
>JABUQX010115498.1:0-17500 GCA_015478945.1 Trachelipus rathkii | reverse complement strand
CATGAGGTTTCCAAGACAATTTGCTGTTTATTTTCGTTCCAAGGAAGTTCATGTTGTTTATAGGTCTCATTAGAACCGTCGAAGGGCATAAGAAAGTTGGGAGGTATTTTTGAGAGAGAGGTCTGAAGAAGTTGTGTTTTTAAAGAGTTAAATTTCACAAGATTAAGACGACCCCACCGAAGAAAAAGACAAATGATAGAGGGTCAAGTCAATTAGAAAGTAAGGAAAAGTTTCTAAGCTTTTAGACTTTGACTCAACCCTGTCAAAAAGAATGGTGAAACCTGAGACCTCCACACCCAAGACATGAGAGCAGTACTCTTGGAATCTAAACAGACGCCCCAACTTTTTTGAGGCCACTCTTGAAGACGTTTTGATATGAGATTCCAAAAACTTTTTTTTATGTTAAAGACAAGGATGTTCATATTGTCAACAGAAGAAAAAGGAAGCTCATCGAAAGAAGTGAATAAGTTATAACGTGTTTTCGGGAGGGAGATTTAGCGTAGGGATAGTTATCGTAAAGCAATGCAAAGCTCCCCAACTACCCCCGATTAAATTTCCAGAAGGTACGATAAAGTTAGGATGGAGCTGTTGGAGAGAAAATATTAAAATTAACAGATATAAAACTGTGCTCAGATTTACTAAAAGGAATGAAGATGGGATATTTATGGTTAGAATGACTAATGGTGAAGCTTAGGTTAAGAGTGCACCAGAATTGGTTGAGACAATCAGTAATATGTGAGGTTCTCTTATCAGTTGCTCCAGATCGCCAAACATGTCGAATGATTATCCTCCTTTCCTTCTGGATCAGTGAGTGAGGACCCCAACCACTCACGCATGTGTACCCAACCAGTTGAGAACCTGGAACCCTCTCTTTGTTTGGCGAGTTCTCTACCACTGAGCTACCGTGCACCAAAAATGCTAAATGATTGTCCTCCTTCCCTTCTGAATCTGTGTGTGAGGACCCTAAAAACTCATGCGTGTGTACCCGACCAGTTGTGAACCTGGGATCCTCCTTTTATTTGGCAAGTGCTCTACCACTGAGCTACCGGGCACCAAAAATGTTAAATAATTGTCCTCCTTCCCTTCTGAATCAGTGTGTGAGGACCCTGACCACCACTCATCGATGTGTACATTGAAACCTCTAAATAAAGCACCTCATTATAATAACAGCCATGATTAATTGATAAATGAAATATTTTTTACTAAAAAATTTTTTTAAGTAACTTCAAATATCTGATACCTGTGGCTAAACATTTTGATACCTAAAATTATCTGCTATCCGTTTCCGCAATCAGCGGATATTAAAAATGTAGCCGCTGCGTATCAACAAGTATCGCAGCATCCGCGGGCTCCATCAAACAAATTGTATAATTCAAGTTTTGTCCCAATCAGTCCACATAATAGAAGTAATGGAATACATACTAATACACTATATGAAATGAATCACTTAGACTCCACATATATCAGTAAGAAACATAGTATTATACAATAAAATCACATTTTGTGTATGTGACTAACTAAATAAATAAATACAGTATAATCGACACAAATTGGAGTTAATCATTTGGACAGGAATACTAAAAATTGAAAGTGTTTAGTACGTTATTGTTAATTTGTGATATTAATTTGAAATTTGTTCAAAAATTCGCCATAACAAACATTCTAGCTTAATTAATACCATTTCCCGTTATAATAAGGTCTACTATAACGAAACCTCGTATAACGAAACCTCGTATAACGAAATCTGAAAATACTGTCAAAACTTTGATGCCAATCATTTTAAATTTTCTTCTATATCATATGTTTTCATTAATCGAACGTGCACCTTGTATTAATAAACTGTTCTGTTTTGTGCAATATAAACTTCGATGAAATGCGATGGAAATTCATCTTACTTAATTAGGTTTTGATACCGAATGTCTCGTATAAGTCAGATGTTATGATTTATGGATTTATACCGATTTAAGTGATATATACCGACAAACTATCGTAGAAATTATTCACTTTTATTGAACAAATACTCTATAAAGGCTGTTTCTACTATCTCGACTTAATATGCAAACAAATTCTATCGTTGCGGGCGTAAGTAAGAAACATCACTTACTAATATCATAGATAATAATATATTACCAAGGCGGTACTACAATAAGTCAGTACGGTTAATGTAAGGGTTAAAAATAGCAACCTGTGACAGTAGCAGTACATACACTACAAAGTTAATATCGAATAGAAGATAGACGGCTATAATACGATAGACATATATATAATAAAGTTATACTTTTATATACTCCGTAGTTTATGGATACAGTTCACTATATATAGTTTTAATTTAAAGTTGAATTTTAGAGACTGCAATATAAAAAAAAAGTAGAAAAGCTAACTAAATAAGTAATGAACCCTATGAAGTAGAAGTACCCAGTGGAATTGAACTAAGTAAGGAGAGATAAATACTACACAAGTTAGAAAATACACCATAATACGATCACGCTCATTTATATATTAAGCAGCAACATTTCACGACGAAGTCTATTGGGCGTAAGGTATAGTTAATAGTTTATGAACAGTAAATTATGTAGTAGGAATATTACATCGACAATTCATTATCTTTCTATATATAGGAATATGTTCAGTACTGTTGTTGTATTAGGACTGAAGATATTAATAATATGACAAAGAATGTAATAAATTATTATTACAAATTAAAATTATAAATATATTATAGTATATATATTATTAATATTAATTTAAATATGTATATATATATAATATAAGTATAAAAATTATTATTAGTAAGTTAAAGTATTAGATATTTATTTGATATATAATATGAATATAATTAATTATTATTATATTATTATGTATTATTTGATTATATTATTATTATTATTATATATATTAATATTATTATTAATTGAATTATTATTTTATATATTATATTATTATAAGAGAGAGAGAGCAGGATTATTATTATATTATTAATTATATTATTTATTATATTAGTAATTTATAATACAACAATTCTATTAAATTCAATTTTATAGTCGAAAAACAATGCAAAGTAAAATAAATTAAAAAGCAAATTTGGACTAATAAATATTTGAATACATAATACAATAATTTTATAGAGTAGAATTCCACTTAGATGAAGCACTACTGAATATATTAAGTGATGAGTAATTAATTAATTAGCTTATTAATATATGATATAAGGGTAAGGATATTAAGTAGTTATGATAGATGATTATTAAAGGTCTAGTAATGTAATCAAAGGGACGTGGTATTATTTATGTTATAATGAATAATATATAATATATGTATTATATGATAATAATTTAATAATATATATATATATATTTATATATATAATATATATTATATATATATATAATTAAATTTATATATAATATAATATTATAAATTATATTATATAAAGTGTATTATTATATATTATTATAGATATATATATATATATATAATATATATTATATATTAAGTATAATATATAGATATATACTTATTTATATATATATAGTTATATAGTTATAAATTCAGATAATATAAATATATTAATATAAATATATATAATATATATATATTTATACTATCTATAAATATATAAATTATTTAAATTATAATTTAATTAATTAATAATAGATTATCATAATATATTATTATTTATATTATAAAGTGTGCGATACAATAGTTTAAAAATTATAGCGAGCCCAAACGTGAGTGAGTATATCAAATATAATTAGATATAGGAGCGCTATAATTCCTAAAAAAGTAGAGTTGGGTAATAGCTAATCACATATCAAATGGCAACAACTAGCACAATACTATGAGGAGTAAAAGTGATCGCGGCCTCAGATAATAAAATAAACTCCCTCATTTGAACGCTCATTAAAAGATCGTACATATTACTCCTTCTGCGTAAGAAACTATCGAGGAGTCACTATTACACTCATTAAGAGCTCAGCTCTCTTTCAAAAGACGCGCGGTGTTTCCTACTCTCTCCGGATAATCGCAGGACACGTCAAGAAGGAGCTACCCAGGAAAACATCTTTCGATTCGCTTATAAGGTAACCATTAGGTGTCATGCAGCCTATTGACAAAAGGCAATACAATCTTCTTGTCTTCCCCAATAAAATACTTAATGTTCCAATGGGTGATGTTTCTGATACGACTCTAAGTCTAGAGGTAATGATGCATAGATTATAGAGATGTTTAGAAATTAGAGCGAGGAATACAGCGGCCTTTTAATAGAAGATACTACTTGCACAGACAGTTGTAATTTGATCTCTATACAATGTTTAACCCTCCACTTTTCTCCAGGGTCAGTGAGATTTCAAATTCAAAAGCGTTATTTTATTCTCCTTTATTCAAGTATATATATATATATATATATTAATACCCGTATATATAATATAATACTAAATATTAGTAGTATTATTATATAAATATAAATACTATATATATAAATATAGTAAATATAATAATAAATGTGATAATAAAATAATATATAATGTATTATTATATAATATCATATAGAGAAATATCTAGAAGATAACAAGGTATTATGTATATATAAACTAAATATACATATAGAATATATATATATAATAGGTTAAGAACTGACCTTGTGAGTTTATTAAATCCTTGACCTTTTCCACTAAAGGTGACTTAAAAGAAAAATTAATAATAACAAAGAATTTGCTTATAAGTGGCACTATCTTTAGATGTTCTATATATAAAGAGTGTAAATATTATTCCTCTATGGAAAGTATTCTAACTAATTAGCAATAATTCACTTTATGTTTAAATTATGAATTTCTTCGAGCACCCACTAGTTGTATAGTTAAAATTGCTATAATTATAAAATAACCTAATAATAGAAAATGTTAGTCCAATATGATCCTGAGTACTGATAACTCGACCAGTGATCAGCTGCCTTTCTTAAGAAGTATTAACGCTGAAGTTATGAAGGTGCGTGCGTATGAAATAATTCACAGCAAGACCTCACTAAGTGAAAGCTATGTGAAATCTTAAACAGCAAGCAAGTTTACGTGATCGGAAGAGAGTGAGAAGACGTTTCGGAATCTTTTTAGACAATTCAGCTACTTGAAAAAAACATTGATTTACGATTAAATTTATCTTATAGGATTACTCTCCAAATTATTCTATTCTATATCTTAATATAATTTTTATATATATAATGATATGTAATATATAATATATAGTATATAGTAGTATATTATGTATATTATATTTACTATATATATAGATATATATATATATATTAATTATAATATACTATATAATTAATATATATAAGATAGTATATATTATTTAAGGAGTAATTAAAGGAATTTATTTTTCATTAGATTTACTCAATTTCGTCTTGTTTGATAAGGAGAATACGTTTTGTAATGCTTCTAAATGATCATTAGTGTATATAGTTTTGCTCAAATGTATAATGCAGGTTGTTAATTCCGTTGGTAATGTGCTTATGAGAGTATGAATGTATACCCTAATATAGAAAGATTTATGACTAAGATCCTTTTGAATAGTTAATTTGCATCTTAAATATAAACCAGTAATAAATTAGTTAGATAATGTAATAAGTATAGTGATTAGATTCTACATAGTATATTATGATATTTTAGTATAATTATAATTAGTAAAATTACGAGTTCTAATAGTAATAATATAAATATTTAGGAGTTAGTCTCATTTTTTAAACTTCAAAATTAATAGAAAACCATTTTTTTAGTTTATTTATTTTTTGTATATAATAGGTATTTTCCATTGTATATATGAGTACCAGTGAGGCGAAGTAGATTTAGTTAATATACGGCTCGTAGGCGATTTTTTTTCGGATTCGATGAATGAAGGGCTTAATTACTTTATTTATAATATTGACTTTACAACCAATTTATATTATTAAAATTAGTGATACGTATATATAATGAATTTTGGATAAAACATAAATCACATACCAAAGTTAATGCACATCTCATATATATATTTAATATATGTACTATATAATTAGAGTATTAGACGATATACTCTACTTAGATAGTAGTAGTATAGCATCATAGTATAAGGGATGTTATATATCATATATCTGCCGTCACACAAATAAGTTATGATAATATACATGTCCATTTAGTCTCGACAGAGAAGTTGTAATCAAATAATCTCGCACATGATAGCAATTTTAAAAAATGACTAGTATTTTTTTGTGTTCATTACACAAAAATACTGCTCTCACTCATCCTGCCTATACAGTCACTAAGTGAATACATTAATATTCATTTCCCAGCGCCACATTCGTGATGTAGCCTTCTCCAAACTGATGCAACAACCTTTTCAGTAAGAAGTAGTCAGATTCAGTGTATATCTCCTCTGTATCCAGCTGGCAATGTCGGCTGAGGAATATTGTAATACATATAAATCTACATCATTTTGACCTACGTACTATATATACTCTTATTCTCAATTCTATTAGTCAGTGATGATAGGTCCAAGATGATCGAAGAGGGAGTATGATTGTTATAGTTTATTGACTATCCTATTACCAATATATATTCACTAATATTAATTTATGTATGTATTATAGATATAGTTGTAATTTAGTTAAAACATATATTACAGTTAGTTGATGTATCTATAACTACACTGACTATAGTTGTCATGGTAATATAATAGAAAACACGCTCATTACATATGTATATATGATATTCGTATAATCAGTGATAATATTTAATATTTTATTAGCCTATACACTAGAGCTATCATAGGTAAGAGACTTACTAGGTTCTTCATGTTCTTAGGGTTTATTTGGATAATATTCATCTAATATAGTAATACTGTATATTAAAATTACTAGTAACTTTTATAATAAGTTGTGATACATCTATGTATTTAGTAGTAATTATAATATATAAATATATAATTTATAAGGTATAGTTTTTAGCATATCGCTAAAAAGTTCACTAGATACTACAGATTAAGTATACCTACACCTACTATAACGTTGTTATATATACTTACCTACCTATAGTGACTATAAAGCTAACATATTATAACTTTAGTTTAAATTTTTTAATATACTGCTAAGAAGACTGAATTGGTATGTTTAATGTTGTACTTATTTAGGCGAGTTTATTATAACTGCACTATACTCGAACATTTTCATTCTATGTACTGATAGTACTTATACCCGAGACTTGTAGATGAGTATATATAATGTATAAAATAATAAGTACAGTGCTTAGTATAGCTTATATTATAAATTAATTTATATATAGTGATGATATAGCTCTGTGGTTTGATAATGTGGGGTATAGTCTGGGACTTATGATGAGAGTTAGCTGTAGAATATATGATGGAATCATGGCTAGCCGACTGTGTATTCGTGATATTGTAATGACTAAGAGATAGTTGATCATTTATAGTAGATAAATAGTATTGGCTAAAGACTGAGTGAAAATATTTGCGATGCGATGATATATGAAGAAGTTATATTATGTGAGTTGAGCAGTAAGGAGGTGGAGAGTTGATTAGGAATATAAGCATATATACGGGGATGTTTCTGAGGCGTACTAGGAGTAGTATGAGCCACTTATGATCGGACCTATATAGATAGAGGGTATTAGACTAATATGAGATATTTGATTGATGATGTTCATCGTCGTAGCTGTGATGTGATGATGTGAGTGTAGATGTCGAATGATGTGATGTTAGATGTACGTGTTTGTAATAGGTCTGCAGTGTGTGATGTAGTGGAGTGGTGGATCACTATCGATACGATACGATTACTAATACATATAGGATACGTTTAAAGGTACTCTTATATATATCGTGAGATGAAGCATTCGAGTGATACCAGAACGCTGTTGAGCCATGACATGAACCAGGAATAGATTAACGAGGAATGTAGGGAACTGATCATATCCTCTGTCACTAGAAGATGTACAGGTTTTGATGTACAATAGAATGTGGCAACACAATGAGTATATAGTGTACCTTAAAGTAAATTAATCTACTGACACGACTAAGACGACATGACTAACTAGTTCTCAAACCTGGCAATCAAGTGTAACGAGACTTCATATATAGTAACACTAGATACCTAGTGTATAGTGACTTATTGCACAAATCAGAATTAAAATAATGTATAACGATTTGAGAGTAGGTATCACATACTACTATAGGTGCCAGATGTAGATGTATGATATATATCGTGGTATATTATATAGATATAATAATGAGAAGAGATTAGTATTCTACATAATGTATGACTTCTATATGTGATTGTATATGTCATGTTGTAGGCTACAAATGATAATAATAGATAAGTACATTAAGAATGATCTAGTAGATTCTATAAATAGCAGTATATTATATAAGGAGATGTCAGGAAGATATGTAGAAGCTAGTAGGTGATAAGTAGTATCTTATATAGCCTAATTGACATTTCTAGAGGATTTTACCTAGGTTATGAAGGCGTCATGTCAGGCATAACTAATGGAGTTATGAGGTGATAGTGATAGGTATCTTATCAGGTGCTGTTAATATAGAAGGGTTAGGTAATAAATATAGTAATTATACTAGAAATATATAAGTATTGTATTTGTGTATAGATAATTATCTGGATATTGGATGCTTTTTGTCAGTAATAGATGGCAGTTACTACTTGTATAAACCGTTAGAGGTGTATGTATATAATGAATGTCTTTTAGTCAGCAGATGTCATTTTAGTTTTTCACCAGTCTCTTGGAATAGCTTGTGTATGTCAGCAGAGAAAACTAGGTAAAGGTTGCGGGGTGTGGGATGATGCGGTAAATATCGAGGATAGCCCAAAGAAGAATGATACTATAATAGCAGAGGAAGAATAGTCTCGGTTGTATAGTAGTGGTAATATGCATGAGAGGAGTGAAGCGACAGATTAGAAACAGTAGTCATAAAGATGTTAAATTAATTAGCATAAATAATAACATAAGTATAATTATACGTAGTTATCAAATGTATATCTATACTAATAACATATAATGACTGCAGTATAAGCCTTTAGAAATCATATATAAAATGATAAGACTGATTAGTATGATCCATAAGATGGAGTATCTATATGGACATATTTATATTAGCCTAATACGTATTATGCAGTAATGTTGGTTAATGTAAAGAAATTAATGGTGGCGATTCACAATTATTGGTTTATAATTCGGTATTTTTATTATATTACACTTTTATTATTATACCAGCGTATATATAACAGATGAGTATTTCGAGATGTTTAGCCACAGAATCTATGTGATAGTGTAGGTAATTGTGTGCACGCTCTCCAGTAGTTATGTGTTAAGAGATATTAAAGCGCGAGGATCATCTCATCTCTGTACTAAATAGCTAGCACTGAAACAACCTCTTTCCCCTTATAAACCTATCTGATCTTCATATAATATGAAAAATACGATTTTACAATGGATTTATATATTTTTTGCACTAGTATTGAAATTCAATATAGGAAGGTTGGGCATTGAGAAACATCAATTTTTGCTGCTGAGAGTGTCGCGCGTAGCTCATTCCTATATTACTCTTCTCTAACTCTAGAGATCATATGATGGGAGCGATAGGCCGAAAGTTATATGTCCTTGCAAGATTTTCTCTCAATAAGAGTGCGCTGACAGATACTTTTGCACTTAACTAACGTCCGACAAGTATGCTGAATATGAGATAATAGCATATATGAATCAGAGAGTCGTGTTCTATCGTTGCTCGAGTACCCGTGTTACAATCAATATGCAGTACATCTTTATGAGTATCAGTGTGCGACTGGTGTTTATCTTTACGTACTATCTGCGCACTGGTAGCATATTGCTCTTACTCAGTGTGAGATCTAGTTCTCACTCTCTAGTCTAATAATGGACCATTTAGCTAGTTTTGTAGATTCAATAAGTGTGTGTATGTGATTCATGTAGAATTTCGGATTATTATTCTCTTTATGACCATGAGGTATGTTCCTGAACGCAACCATTAAAAGATGACAGTATTCGCATTTGAACGTATATATTTAGATCAACTTGTCAATATCACAAAGACTAACACGACTATAACTTAGTGTCTAATGGATGTTACGATGAAATAATCTTCACGAGTCCTGAGTGTAAGAATTAGGACTTAGTGACCCTAAACTGGATGAATCTATAGAAGTTTGCAATAGTACTGGGAGATGGACCTACATTGCTAAATTTCTCACAGATATAACCAAAGTATTTATCATAGATACTTTGAGTCTCACGTATGGGAATACTGTCTGTTCATTTTTTTTTAAAGCTCATTACTCACTAAATTCACTGTTATAGACAGACTGTCTCAGATGATCACAAACTGATGACTCCTACTGTAGTGTTGATAAAAATATGGCGATTTATATAATTGAGCTCCTACATACGCTGGCCCAAAATGCAAAGTTGAGATGAGCATGTGGAAGAAGAGCTTCTGATTCTCAGTTATAGATGAGCTGTTCTTTTTACATTATTGTTCCTCAATCACTTGTTTTATGTACAGAGCTTGTGAACTGAGATAAAAGTACTCATTTGAAGGAAATTTTTCATATTAATAGAGTGTAATTGATATTAGCTTTTGAAATCTATAACTTAATGCAGTATTTGAATGAGATATATGGCTCTACTCTAAGTAGTGTGAGCTATATTATAATCATATAATCACAATCAACTCATAGGAAGCTGTACATTCCAGCGAGGTTGAAAGAGTGATGTGAAAGATCAATGTATTTGGACATGAGAGAAATGAGAATATCAAGCCTGTTAATATGATGAGTTGCACTATATCGCAGACGTACAATTTCATATATGATAAGTGTATGATCTTTTTCAAATTCAGAAATTTTACACAATACATATATTCATTGATATAGTAATAGGGAAAGAATGACTTTTAGAAATCTTATAGAGTATACGATCAGCAAATTAACACATCACAAGCGAAGGTCCGCAGTAGACAGAGACTCACGAGAGAATCTCTGGATAATAGCTGGTATGCTTGAGATCGTTTAATAATGTGCAATGGAGTATATAAGATATTTCCCACATAAAATAGTTGGGGAAAGGGATTTGAAGAAAAGTAAAGAGAGTTTAAAATGACTAGGACACTGGTCCAATTAAAATGATAAAAATTTAGCATCAGTTCAGATAATGAGAGTTATATTGTAGTCAACATTTTTTCTACTATACTTATTTATTTCTCACGTGATTAACTAGGTACAAGATTAGGATTAATAGTTGAGAGACATAGTTCTTGTATCGTATATTGTAATATATAAAGACTTAACAAATATCATTTGGAAATTTAAAGGATATATATAGATAAGTAGTATTTATTTTACGTACGTACGTACGTACGTAAGGAAGCTGGCAGGACTCATACACTTAATGGTATATATTATATATATATATGCTAGATTACTTGATAATAGAGTATTATATATAGTTAATCCAAGCATTATGTACAATAAGGCACATGTATTTTTGAGTCTTTATAGTACGAATAACATATATATCATACATACTATAATCACTATATATGTTTATAGAGTGATACATACATACATACATTACACTAATAGCAGTACATCCAGACATGACTCGAGAGCAATAATGGACATTATGTCTGTGCACTACCCATTAATATATAAAGAATACAGAGCAATTAGTATAAGGGGTAAGACATTATCAGTACAGAACTTATTATAAGGGCCATGATTATGACATCCACTCACAAATTGCAGGGCTGCGAAGCAGGGTTCGTCCTATAAGGGTATCTGGAGCTAATAGATATAATAAAGTGTGCAACTCTCAAGAGAGAACTACATTATTTTCTGTTATAGAGGGGTAAGATAACAAAGCGATGGTAAAGTGTTGGATAGATGACTTCACTTCGCTAGAGCGAACGAGGTGAGTCTACAAACAGTAAAAAACTGAACAGAGAGCCGAATCGCTGTCAACTTATCATGTAGTGAATAACCTCTAAGCAAATTTATAGCAATTCTGGCTTTATTCAAATACTTCTGTGATGACTTCTGCCTGAAAGGCATCGATAACGTTCATCGATCCTTTGCCTCTTGTAGGACATTAAGGGTAAAGCGCCATTTTGTTAGGCGTTGAAATGATAAAGATATCAAGGACAAGTTTTTAAAAAGCTGCTAAAGACAAATGCTGTATAAAAGAGCACTTTTAGTCTGCTGAACGGTTTCACATGTATCAAATCATATTGTGTGAATTAATTGAAGCCATTCCCGTTCAGGTGTAATAAAAAGCAGTATATCTATCATTAAAAGCAAATGAAACTGTTTTGCATACTTGGAGTAATTGTGAAAATTAAGAGAGTTAGTCTCATAGTGTTGCAATGGATCCAATAAACTGCCCGCTGAACACAGCACCTAACCACACATTATAATTTGCAGATTTCTCGAAGGCAAGATGTATTTATTAATTTTTAAGAGCCGAAGTCCTGAAAGACTCAATGAGAATGGTTCGCCAGCTGTCTAATAGACAAGCCTGAACTTGGAAACATTGTAAAGAGGAAGATTTGGACAGGTGTTATTTCAAACTGAAAGAAGCTAGGCTTCCAAGTACTAGTGCCAAAAGTCAAAGGTAGGACCTGACAACATCAGTTGTAGAGTTACCAAATGTGTTTCCAAGTACTAGTGCCAAAAGACAAAGAAAAGACCTGGCAACATCAGAAGTAGAGTTGCCAACTGTGTTTATGGAAAGGTGACTCGTGTTCCAAGCAGTAGTCTTCCATCTCCAGCCCTTCCACCTCTACCACTCAGTCAGTACCTCTCAGTAAAGATAAAAGTTCTCTTCTTATTTCTATTAATACATTAATTTATTTAATATAGTTTCTTTATTCAGGAAATTAAAATTTTTAACTATATTATTATTCTAATAATTATTACTCTAATATAAACTCGACTAAATAAGTTGGTTTTCACCAATTATAATAATTAATATATCGTACTATATAGTATTCATATAGTAAATATATATATGTTCAGTATATATATAGCTATATCGTATTATAATATATAATATATATATATATATAATACTATTAGTAATATTATATATATATTAATATATATTATATATCTGATTTAAAATAGACAATAGTATATAGGTGATAGCAGTACGATCTTGACCAACAACAGCGGGCACTGAAAGCAAACAGTATTGTAGTGAAAGGATTTATTGATTATACAGCGAAGGGCAGTATCTCAAAAACTTAAAGCCTTGCGTTTAATTATGATTTAATTCTCAATTTCTAAAGTGTTTGCCTACCTTAGAAAGATATAAACATACCAAAGCAACGCAACCTCTTAAAGAGTTGGAAGAAATAGTGCACAGCTCGACCCCTGGATTCCTCACAAACTGGATGGAACTTTTCAACGACCTTTTACACATTTTCATAATTTCAGCAACCATGTAAAGTTTCTTGATTAATTTTAACAAAATCTGGATATAATTTCTATAACAAGATTCAAGGTCAAGCAGAAAAATGGCCATAGCCAATTTATGTTGCTTATATATACTATATAAATATCATATATACTATATATAGTAATATATATAATATAAAATATATATATAATATAGTATATATTAATATATCTATAATATATATTATATATATATCATAGACTACTATTATATATATAAATATTTATATACTAGTATTAATTTTATTAATCATAATATACTTCATATACTATATTATAATATATATAGGTATATATTATAGGGTAGATTAGTAATTATTGATTACCTATATATATATATATATGATATACTATAATATATCACTATTATATATACTATATAATAAATATATATATATATAGATATATAATATACTATATATATATATTAATATATATATATTATATATAATACTATATATATAGCATATATATATATAAATATATATATATATATATATAGGATATAGTATATATGGAATCATTCTTTCTTTCTTGGCTTCTCAGAGGCTTATTGATTTTCTAGCGCCACTTAGTTTTTTTATTATTATTTTTTTTAATATTAGTGTAGTTGATGTTATAATGTTATGGTGTTGTTCCGTGAACACAATGAGGGCCAAATTCTAATTCTGCGAAGGAAGACGTGGAAATGTATCTTGAAAGGGGGAACACTGAGCATCGGAGTGCAACGATATGAAACCCTCACACCCGATATCTTGGAGCGATAAACGAGTATTATACGATATATCTATATATATATCTTTTATATATATATATATATATAGATTAATATATGTATATATATATTATAGCCGATATACTAATATATATACTTTATCTATAGTAATCTAATGTATTATATACTTAGTATATATTTAATATATATATACTATATATATCTTATATAATTAATATATCATATATATAGTATATATATACTATAATACTATATATGATATATACTATATATATAAATATATATAATAATATATATATATAATACCGTCACGTATAATATATTTATATATATTATATTTACTATATATAAGTTATATTTATATTATATATATATATACTAGTCGTATATATACTATATATAGTATATACTATATATAGCCTATTATATATTATATATACTATATATATAATACCTTATATATATAAATACATATATATATAATATTATATATATTATATACAAGTAGGAGGGCCCTATACTTCTAGTATAATATATATTCATATATATTTATATAATATATTATAATATATATTATATATATATAATTACTATATAAAATGTGTAGGTGTTGTGTGTGTGTGTGATGTGTGTGTGTGTGATATGCTGTGTGTGTTTTCGTACGCACTCGGCTCTGTTTCTTGTCAAGCAAACCAAACCATAACATCCCCAGACATCACGTTCTCTTCTCTTTTATGCAAGAGATTTATAAATTTTGTGGATTATGGGTATAGGATAGGTTAAGGGGAAAATCTTTAAAGGAACAAGGGGAAGATCTGCAAAATAGAGGACGTTTCCCCCCCCCCTTCTAGAGAAGAGGCGGAAGCAATAAATCGCATCTATGATTTAATATCAGAAACGCAAAAAGATATTTACCAAAGTAATAAAATAAAGTTACTCCAACCAAACTGTTTGCTTAAAATTAATAATAATTAATAATAATAATATATACAATGAATTAAATAATAATAATAATAATAATAATAATGAATAATAATAATAATAATCAATAATAATAATAATAATAATAAATAAATATAATAATAATAAGGAGTGGATATTATATTCGCATCTGTGAGGAGGATATCCTCGCCACTTTCAATATCCGCATCCGCATTCGCGGAATCCCCTTAACTAAGGAATTACAGTTCAAAATCGAAATATACAACTTACAGTTATTAAAATTAAACAAATTAAATTGAAAAGCAAAAATTTAAAAAAAATTAAATTAAAAACAAATTTATAAAATAAACAATTAAAAATAACAAATTAACATAAAAATAGGCAGGTCCTATTAAAATAATAAAGTAAAAAAAGTAATTAGTGATCTCAAAATAAAATAACAGGAAATAAAAAAAACAAAACAAATAATAATTGAAATAAAATATTTTTACAGAATACAGATGATGAACTTGTAACCTTTTCCATATGGTGGGGGTTGGGGGGAAAAGATAGCGGGGGGGGGGGGAAGGGACATAAGAGCTCTGGATCAATAGATTGTATTAAATATATTATTCTGTGGTTCTGGGTCTGTCTTCCACAAAAAACCACACACCTCCGGGGTGCGAGGTTGGGGAAAGATCAGCAGGGTGCGGGGTGAGACATCAAAAGCTGGTTCTCTTCCACAGACCGGTTGGAAAAGCATAGCACAGGGGGGGGGCGGTGCATAAGGGGTATTCGTAACAATTGGTCTTATATTATCTGGAAATTGAGCGCTTAAATTTGGACTTTGTTACATCAATCTTGGTATGTTTGATTTCTCTTCCTATTATATATTTTTCTGTTATTTTCACTTATCAATCCACGGAGCCTTACGGTGCGAATGACCTCGCGTTTAATGGTAGCATCGGTCTTAAAAAATGAAATAAATGTGGACAACAGCTAGCCCCTCCCCTAACTCCAACACTAACTCTCTAGATCTGTTTGTAGTTGACATCACGACGCGAACTTTAAAGAAGGGAGACTTAAATTCGCTTCCAGAAAAGGAACAAAAAAATATGGAAGTAAGATTCCACATGGACAGAGGTTGATCGAAGAATAAAGCACCGCATAGCAAAACGTGGTTCCAAAGATGATGTCGCAAAATGTATATATAGTATATATATATATAATATATTATATATATTATATATATATAGTATTATATTACCACTAGATATACATGTATATACTATAGATATACTATTAGATATATATATATATATATATATATATATATATTATAATTATTATAATTACTATAATATATGTTTATAGTTATATATATATATATATATATATATATATATATAATCATGGTAAGACTGACAGTCTTCTGTGAAGACGATTCGCGGTCATTCATAAAAGGTGATCACTTTCCACTCCAAGCAAATGTCGCTGAATACGAGTTTTCTAGAAAAACGAAAATTTCTATCTTCCAAGAAGGGGTCAAAAAAAGAATCCTAATCATGCCTTAATGACCCAATTCCCCTCAGCGCGCATGCGTGTCAAAGCGTGTGGTTGTTAAAGAGGAAGATTGAACACAGCAGGAAACCCACGAGATGGATGGTAAGCGTGTTCCAGTTTACTATATATATCTATATATATATATTATATATATATATATATATATATACTATTAATTATATAATATATATATTAATATATATTATAATATAATATATATTATATATTATACTATATATATTACCTATGACATATATATATGCGTAAGCACTGCAGCTTCTGTGAAGACGATCGCGTCATACAAAGTGATTCTAGCTATCCCTCCCGCACATGTCGCATGTCAGTTATCGCGAGGTTAGAAAAAACGACAAAAATTTCTATCTCATCCAAGCGAGGGTCAAAAAATAAAGGAATGTGTATATAATATATATATATATATATTATATTAATATAATACTATAATACCTATGATATTAGTACGTATACCCTCACTATTGATACTATCGTCCCTCTTATCTAGCGTATACGAGCGACCTACGATCTATATCACGTACTCGGTCACTAATATATATATATAATATTATATATACGGGTATATATATATTAGAGAAGGCTACTCTCAAGGATGTGGTATATTGAACCGATCCGCTTTGCTAAATCATATGGTAACCTATATTACCGCGTGACGAAGGGCATTAGTTAGTAATATTGGTTGACTTATTTATGCCTTCTCAGAGGGCCAGTTATATGATATATCT